>OZ017773.1:14630084-14935711 GCA_963969385.1 Philonicus albiceps
ATCCATATATTGCAGGTACGAATTAATTTCTGCATTATTTTAATGAGATTTTAGTAATTTTGTTATTTCGAAAAAAATTGATCTCTTAATTCAAAATATTGTCCATCAGAAAGTATAATCTTCTCCTATTTTTGAAGTAAGATATGACTGTCGCGTCTAAAAAGTTCCTCATCTTTGGTAGTAATTCAATTCAGTACCCATTTTTTTACTTCAAAATTGCTGAACTGCAGCTCGTTTAGGGCATTGTTAATCGATCGGAACAATAGGTAATCTGATGAAGAAATAAATGTCTGGCGAATACAGCTATATTTTAACGGGTACAGCAATATGTGGTCTGGCATAATCTCATGTTGAAGAATAATTTTGTCAACGGTTTACACTTTGAATTTTTGTTATAAATCCATTTTTAGTCATTGGCAACTATGCGATGCAAAAATTCTTTTATTTTTTGTCTTTCGATCAACAATCCGCAAATGAAGTAAAATTTCCCGAAAATGGAGCAACTATAGTACGACAACTTTTCGGCATTTTGCTTTTGTAATAATTGATAACTAATAACTAACAAATGAGACTTGAATGAAGTCTACTGAAAACAAGACGAAATCCTAAAACTAAAATAAACAGGCACAGCTCGGATTTATAATGAGATTTTAAATGAATTAAATTGGCAAATTCCTTTCCTGCGGGTTCAAAACCCATTGTATTGTAAAATTTATTTGAGAAATTGGTGATTTAGTAATTTTGAACATCAAAACTTTGCAAGAGTGTAGCTTCGAAATAAAATAAACAGCTAAGAAGTTTGTAGAGGTAATTACATGGTGGTTACGAATAAGTAAAATATGTAAAAACAATTATCATGTATTGAATAAATGAAAGTAATATGTGTACTGTATTCCATTTTATTCACTGTTTATTAGTAAGCAATATTCATTTTATCGAAAACGTAGAATCATTCAGAATAGCTGCTTTGTTTAGTAGTCAATGGATCCTCCCACTGCTTCTGCTGCACTTTGCATTTTATTCAGAATCTCATTTATGTATATACTTAATTTAACAAATGAATCCTTATTATGTTCTTCTCTAAAAAAATTCTGTGCTTATCATCCATTAGTAAGCTGCACATGCATATACTCCTCAGCCTCTTGAGTCTGGAGTTGAAAAACTCCTGAAGACATTAAGAGATAATTTGCTGTACTAGTTAGGAAAACTTACAGAGTCGTAAGCACTAGAAAATCCCTTAAGATAAAGCGCACGTGACAACTGAGATTATGAAGACATTTTCTTCGCACCTATATCCGCGGGGTTTGTCATCGCCCGCCATAATTTACCCATCCGGGATACTGCTCGAATTTGTGTCAAAACGCTTTTATACTCAGTTTATCCACGGCTGACTGAGAGAGCTTTCAAATTTAGATGTAAACAAGGAAACTAGTCCCCGAGGAGCAATCCGCTCCAACCTCAAACTTTTTATTACATCGGCGATGCTTTGTTTTTGTTTCATCCAAAACGAATCCACCCCATCTTCGGCCGGGATATGCAAGATGTTCCTGAGACGCATGTAGAATTTTCCCGGTCGTAAAATCACAAAGTGTTTTCTACTGTTCTTGCAGCTTGCAGAATTGTATAATCTTCCATTTGTTTCAAGGGAATAATAGCGAAGACCACAAGGAAAATACAGCTATGTCAATAAAAATTAAAAATGCTGGCCTACAATGTACATTTTCAGCAATTAAGATTTTAATCTTAATTTAATACAAAATAAAGAAACCAATCATTACTTCGAATTTACAAAACAAAATAATTAACGCAGACTTTGTTAATCTAATTAGTGGATTTATTAAATTTTCTTTGCAACAATATTTTAAAATTTTAGTATATGGGTATAGTCTTAAACGTTAATTTTGACTATATCACATTCGCTCACTTCTATTTAAAGTAAATTCAAAAAAATTATTTCACAAGTACTTCTGATCGAGTTATAACTGTTATAATTTAATTTACAGCCTATAGCACGGCTATGATAACGTCTATAATAAAATAAATAATTAAAATAATTATCCTCAAGGAGTATAACCTTGTGCTGTTGATTGACACCACTTTTATTTGTAGTAATATTTGGGCGAATAACTTTTGTACCGCTTCATTTTTGCTAATATAATCGGTATAAGTGTAGCTTTAATTAATCAATGATCGGTCTTACTGACAACACATATATGTAAAATGGCCGCCCCATTCGAAATAACTGTGCTTTAAGATTTTAGCATATACTTTTATAAAAGAGGATAATTTAACTTATAATACTTTGCATATTGTAGAATAATTCGAGTGGACTAGTCAGACATTCTATTGACTGCTTACCTAGCTCTATCCTGCCATTGATACTTCAGATTCTTCAGAGTATTGCTCTTCATTCTACCCCAATTTGTTCCAGAAAGATGGCTAAAATAAAAAAAAAAAAATTCGATTTGGTGAATTTTAATTATTAGGTTGAATGTTCGAAATGTCGAATTTTGTTTAAACTTCTGTCCGTTTGCTAAAACTTCGCAAAAAGGAATCATTTGAAGAGCGCCGTTCGGTGGATCAGATATAATAAAAGTGAATATGAAAGATAACATAAAATTGTAGTTTCAATAATTTTCGAACTTTGTTATCGATTTAAATTTTTAAAATGGAATAAGTAGATTAAGATAAACAGAATTATAATTGAACAATTCTAACTTTCTTGGAATTATCATTCTACAATTTTTTTTTATTACTAATAAAATAAAATATACTGAACTTTAGAAAAACAGCTATGAATTCTACAGAATTTCGTAAAAATCTTGATTTAACGATACATTTCCTACGAAAATATCACTTAATGAAATTTACAAAAACATGTTGCCCATATCTGCAAGAATTATGCACCATAGTGCACAGTGATGAATTTAGACTTATAATAATAATTATAAATAATCTTAAAAACCTAGACATTTTCGTATATATTGAACAATGTTTTCAAATTTTGCTAAACTTCTTGGTATTTCAGACCATTGTACAGCGTTGCCATATGATGCCTAGTTCAAATAACGACATGCCTACATTTTTTTTTTATACTACAGTTAATTTTCAATTTAAATTTATTGGTTATCGTTTAACCATCATTAGATATTTTTTTTTGTTTTTGGTTATAAGATAAGAGTTATCAATTAACTTTTATAATTATCATCTCTAATAAGAGTTATTATTGAACTTATTTTGATAGAAAATGTATCGGCTTTCCATCAGTAATTCCATTATATGTATACCGACAGATTCGATAAAGTGTCGTGATTATTGTATATTCCGACATTCCTCCTAAAAGCGCCTCTTCAGCTCTTCTTTTGAAATCATATTTCCTATCAAGGACAAGGTAACCGCACCAATTTTTCAAATACAGCGAAATCCTTGCTATTTATTTATATATATTATGATCGCATATAAATAATAATTTTAATAATTATACAGGGTACTTTTTAGTGGGATGCCAAAATGAGTGGGTTGAAAGATACATATAATTATTTATAAAGGTTATGAAATAGCCCTGGGTTATACACGGTCAAATAATCAAAACCATTTACATGACATTGATGTTTTGTGACAAAGAATTTATATTTTGTAGCTGACCGATTATATAGAGATATATTGCTATTCGCGATTATCACTCGAGATGAATGAAATTTGATTAGTTGATTACGTGAGCGGTAGAGTTAATAAATATGTTATAATTATTCTTTGAGCACTATAATGATTGAATGGACTGGAGAGATAAATATTTCACCAGTTCTCGGTGTTCGTTTATGTTTTGTATTAATATGAAACGAATGCTTGATCGATAGTGGTCGCGGTCGACATGGAAAATGTTCTAAAAGGACGCATAATAAATACCTATTTACTGGAAGTTTTCTTTCACAAAAGCTATAGAATCTTTTAACTGAATAGGTAATATAGGTAGTTTTAACTAACTGATTCTGATTTCGTAATTTCATTTATTCATTTTATTAGCAAATTAGATTTTCACATATTCAAATATTTATTGTTGTGCTTGGATCCAGCAAATTGGTTGCATTAAAACAATATAGTCTCTTTATGAATATATCCAGCCAAATGAGCCTGAAGAAGTAAGTATTCCAAAGACGAATAATGTTATTAGCGAATTATTTTAATATTATTTTTAAAAGTAAGCACAGAGCGTCTATGTTCAAGTAAGTATGAATATCGCACTCGTGTAATGCGGAGCATATGTTACTGTAATATATTATTATCACATTTCTACAAAGAGAGTAACTTTTGTAAAAGTGAAGACAAACTGGGCTAAAGCATCTAAACATTTGGCTTTAAACATATATATATATAGTAAATAAAAAATGGAATTAATTTCTAATTTACGAATTCAATCTTCTTAGAAGAATGTGTAACTGTAAAGCAATAATAATAATCCCCTTTACCAGTAACGAGAACTTTTAAATCAATAATAAGCACCCAAAATGTGTACTGACAAACAGCTCTGCACATGAATCATAGAATTATTTTTTAAGAACTAATAACCTTTATTTGAATTTTATACACTTAACATGTAATGCATTAATTGAAAGCAACATGCAGTTGTAATACACAACTGACTTCAACCTTTTATTTACTCCAAACAAAAGTACGTTTAGTGTTTTTTTCTGAAAAAATTAGTTCAAAGTAATCCGTATCAGTTATTTGTAGGGTTTTTATTATATTATTAAAAAATCTATGTGTTACCACATGATTAATGCGTTCAACCTGACTTACTTACCCCTTACTTAAGACTTAGGAGAGGTTAGTTTAACATGAACAATATTATCTAGAAGAAACTTACCAAATTCATCAGATATGTATAAAGGCATTTTAACGGTTACTAATAGTTTTATTCGAGCAACTGCACATGCATTTATATGTACTTGTATACATAATGATTTGGACCGTTTGACTAATGTTCACGCCAAACATATTGGTGAACTTTGTTAATCCACCTACATACAACAAAGATCATATGCTTTCTCTTCTTGTTAGTGGTCGGCAAAAGGTTCAAAATAGACAATATGGAATAATCGGAGCGGGGTATTGTTCGTGGGTATAATGTAAAATGGTTAAATTTCGATTGCCTCGCTAACTCCGACCATTTTATATTTTCTCTTATATCTATCTCGTTGCAAGTCTACAAGTCAAGGGTATATATATCATATATTTGTATATCTACGTACAGGTTACCTTTTGCGGGGTCAATATACAGATTCAAATCCGATACTTAAATTCCACAATGAGGAATTATTTATTATACTTCAGTACAAAGGATGTAACATATTTATATAAATTTTTTAAAGATGAATATTAAATTATTTTTCTCGCTTTTTTCGCTGCTAAATTGTTGATTACATCATTAAAATTTATTGAATTTGAAATAATACCCAGAGATGTAAATGGTTCATGACTTATTGACGATCGTAGATAATTTTTTACTACTTTCAACTGGGATAAACTACTTTCAGCTGAAGCTACGATTACTGGCGTAATTAACATTATTTGTACTGCAATTAACAAATTTGGATAGGTTTCTGAGAGATTATTTTTTATAATATATTTCGTCGAATATAGAGCCGAATATTTAGCTTGCGTTATCGACTGGAACGTCTTAATTTCTTCAAATATTGAGTTCTGTTGAAATCTTCTGTAAACTGTAAGTGAAGATCTTGATCTATATATAATAATAAAAAGTAATTGTTGTTTGTCTGAATTGTGTAGACTCCGAAACTACTAGGCTGATTGAGCTCAAAATTTTCCGGTATATTTGTTTGGAGTACGAAATAGTTTAGGGTTAATAAAATGTTTGAAAAATGTCCGATAGGGGGACATCAAACACAATCAATATTTTTTTTATCATTGTAACTAACTACGTAATTAGTGCATTTTGTGAAGTGAATATTGGCATATGATATGACACGTAATATGACTAATGACATAACACATGATATTACACATGATATTACACATGATATGGCACATGACATGACACAAAACACGTGATTATGGTACATGACATGATATGAAATTTGTTAGCATATTTAATCCCATGAAGTTAAAAAATGCGCCGCTATATTGGATCTGCCATATTAGATTTAAAAAATGCAATTGGTAATTTAAGATCAACGCCACTGATATCTATATTAAACCAAAATTCTTAAGATTCCTACTAACCAGAGTACAGATAATATAAGCTTAGAGGAAAACGATGATAAATCTGAAACTGATTGTTATTAAAATATATCACACAAAATTCGAATTTGAAAAAAACACATTTAGTTTCAGTGCCGCAGAGCGCACTGGGCATTGGATAGTAAAGGGTCTTTCATTAAGCACTTCCTATTTTTAAATTTAAATAAAGCAAATTGTGTGTGAGATATCATCGAAATTTTTTATTTGTTTGAAAGGCCTATCGATGCCATTGGGTACGGAATATTACATCGTTCAAATGTCCGCCGCGGCTTCTCCGAAATGTCAAATTTTCCATAACTCTGGCGCATAAATCAGGCTGAATTTAACCGATGGCACGGGTTATGTTGGCTTTAAGGGCCGCTCTGGCTTCTGGCTTATACGCGTAGACCTGCGACTTAAGAAAACCCTACAAGAAAAACTCGAACCGTGGCCAGTTCTTATCACCTCCCCATGAGATGACCATGCTCTCAAAAAGCGCTCATGCAGAATGTCCCATGTGGCATAATCTGTGTGGCACGTAGCGCCGTCCTGTTGAAATCACATGTTTTTGGTGTTCATATCATCCAATTCAGGCCAAAAGAAGTTGGTAATCGTTGACCTATAGCGCTCGCCGTTGACGGTGATGGCCTGGCCAACGTCGTTCTCAAAGAAATATGCACCGATGACGCCGCCAGCCCTAAAACCCGCACCAAACAGTGACTTTTTCGGGATGCATTGGACGCTTTTGGATCTTATGTGGATTGGTATCGTCTCAAATTCGGCAAATTTTTTGTTGACATATCCATTTATCCAGAAATGGGATTCATCGCTGAAGATTTTTCGATGAAAATTACGGTCAGTTTCCAACTGCTCCATTCAGCGAACACACGTTGTTGCCTATGATCGTTTACCTTCAGCTACTGGGTCAGTTGAATTTTGTACGGGTGCAGGCCCAAGTCATGACGAAAAATTCGCTAAGTTGTGGTCTGCAAAAGGCCAAGTTTTTGTGAGCAACGCGAAATCGACTGCCTCGGATTCTCCTGCAAACTCTCACAGACAGCGGCGATGTTTTCGGCAGATCTTGCGTTTCGTTGACGTATGGGTGTTGGTTGATTGTTTACTGAACCAGTAGACTCAAATTTATCTACCACAATGCGAATAGTCCTCTCGGTAAGACGATTAGGCCGACCGTGAAATGGGCAAAGCGCGCGGAATGATGCTCGAACAGAACACCCATTTTGATAAAACAATTTTATCATTTGCACGTATTGCATTACGCTATATCCGTCCATAGTGATTAGGCAAAACAGACAGCGAATTTGACATATATAGCTTCAACAATATGACCGCTATCAACTGTCAAAGTTCGGAAGTCCCTATTAGAAGACCCTTTATTTTAATAAATATTCATCAGCGAGCTGGGAGGAATTGGAGGAATTGGTTCAAAAAAGCCCATTCGTTCATAAAATTTTAATAGAAATCTTAAATTTGGAACACTGATTTTAAGTGTTTTGGAAATAGTTTTAAAGCTTTGAGATTAGTCCTTTACGTTTTACATATGTACGAAATCATTTAAAATATCAAACAAACTATTAAACAATTATGTACATAAATATAATTTTCATTTTTAAAACTATCAAGGAGTAAAGTGTTTAAATAAAATCTATTTAACAATGTATGTATATATAGAGGTTTTAAATTATTTGTCAAGTATTGTATGTCTGTATTACAACACTCGTTAAATATATGTATGAAATAAATAAAACAATTTAACATAATGTATATCATCAATATTTAAAAAAATTAATTTTTGTTCTATACGTTTTATTGTAATTACACTGGTCAAAACGACTTTTTGCTGTTAATCCAATTATACTTTTTCGGTATAAGTATTAACAGGAAAACAATAAGAAAATTCTACTACATCGAAATATAATATAACCTTTAATATTGCTATAATACGTATTAAAGTTAACGGCTTGCTATTCCTATTGTGTTTTTCAACGGGTTAGTGTTAATTGTGAAAAATTTTTCATGCACTCGGGAACTAAGCCCATATGACAAATTTTCGGTGTTATTTTTTACTTTTTAATCAGAGTTCAGAAAGATCATATGGGAATCGAACCCAGCTATGCCACCCGAGGACCCATGTTTGCTAATGTTCATCCGTTTTAGTTTTGAAGAGGGTATACTAAATTCATAGAATTTATAATATGAATCAAAAATGCTCAAATTCACCGGATCTATCATTACTCAAAATTACTGTGCATTACGAAGTATTTTGGAAATAAATAAAAGTAAAAATCCTCGTTTTTTGTTTTTTTTTATATGAAATAAAGATTTCTATCTACTAATTTTTTTTCAAATTTTCAATAGTATAAACCGAAAATAATTTTTGCTATAGTACAAAAACTATTATAGATGAATAAACTCAACATCCAACTCTAAACATAAGTCTCTTATTGTGTATATAATGCTTATATATCATCTTTGAAATATATATCTATTCTATTCTATATATTTAATCTATACGAAAACGTTATTGGCTTTCCAGAGGTATAATTTTTCAGAATTGATAGTGCGTGCCTCCTGAAACAAGCCCAACGAGAGAAAATCACCGTTTCACTGGCCGTTTCCTAAAACTAAAGCAACAACGAGTAATTTATATATATATATGATTCCGGGACTCACTGGGACTACTGTAAACAATTAATGCAATAAAAATATTATTTTTGTTATTCAGCTTTTAGTTCAAGGTTTTGTACATTTAAAAAAATTATTTTAACAGAACAATGCCAAACAGCTTTGTGAGCTTAGCGCTAAGAATTTTAGATTTCAAAATAAAAGGAGCAGAGTTTGTATTTTAGCTGAGGTGGTAACAGACATGGTAGGCATTTGTGCTTTGGTGGGTATTTGTTTGGATTATATAATATCTACAAGATTACAAGGTTAACAGTCAACAACAACAAACATTTTTTTTGAATATTTATTTTAATCATTATTTTATGATGCTTTGCATCGAAAAATAACCAAAACCTTCGTTTGTTCTACAATATCTACATATAACAAAAGAGAAATATACTTAAAATCACTAATTTCATCATTTTTTTTCAATTACATCACTAAACACCTTTTTTCCTCATCTTCTCTCTGATGACACGTTGGGATTTTCCACTTTCGTGCAATTCAATAATGAATGATTCGTTTGCTTCTGTCAATTGTTTCCTAGAAAATGCATCAAAATGAGCTTAATATGAGGCAAAATCATATTTAATGTACAGAATCACAATTTGAGTAATAATTTCCTTTTGAGAACAAAACTTTAAGGACAGCCAAACATGAAGACAGTACGGTACTTAAAGTCGTTAAAAGGTACATTTTCTTTATTAAAATTAAATAATTTTCTTTAAAAAAAATTAGTAATAACACTTACCGTCTCCCCGGAATCATTGTCAAAAATGATTGAAACAACTTTAGATTTTTTCAATAATTAGGTCAATTGATTTAATTGCTATTTTTGTCCACGCACTGCCAAGTTCAACGAAAAACTGGGGTCTAGGCATTCAAAACAGATCCTTTTAAATCCGCCGTTTATTATAATTTCTGATAAATTTTTGTATGATTTTATCTGTGAATTGTAATGAAGATTTTTCCAAACTATGCGAACATTTGGTTATAATATTGACTGATGAGAATTTTGCAATGATCTGTTGGTGCTGTCAGAGGTCGAGTCAGGTGCTATACTGCCTGATATATTCAAAAAGGCTACACGTAACTAATTTTCTACACCGAATGTTTCCCATCGCGTTGCTCATATTACTACTTTACTTATTGTCATAGATGGACAACGTAGCTTTTCCAAACTAAGGATAATAAAAAACAGGTAATGTTTTTGTCTGACTTGCGCATTGAGAGTTCCGTAAATTTTTGCGTTGGCAACTTGGCAACTTTTCTAAAAATATGGTGCGTCAAAATGATGACCCAGGTAGCAGTTATGTTCGGAGAACGGTAAATAAAAAGGACAATTCTGTTTTTAAAAAGACTTTTATTACTTTTTAATAATGAGTGGAACTCCCTCTTACATCTATTACCTCTTCCATTCGTTTTGGAAGAAATTTAAACAATAATTTTAAATATTTTCTAGGAATTAAATTCCAAGCCTCCTGAACAGCATTTTTCAATTCATTTATGGTTGAGAATTGCCTGTTTCCTTGATAAACAGTTCTTGCAAGATGACCCCAAACATTTTCGATAATAAGATCTGGAGACCTTGATGGCCATTGCAGAAGCTCTATATATAATTTTCTTGAAGATAGTTTTTCACTCTTCTGACGGTATGAACTGCAGCATTATCCTGTTGAAAAATGAAATTTTGTCCTGCTTTTTATAAAAATTGCTGTTAATTTTTCCAGAAAAGAATCGTAAATTCGTCTTTCCTTTGTAGCCTATTCCTGCTCGAATCATTATTCCTCCTCCCATTTGTCGTGCCTTGCTAAACAACTCCGTTTTCCGTAAACGTGGAAATAATATGACTACCCATCTGGTCCATCCTAATTAAACCTCTTTTCGTTGGTAAAAATTACTCTCTTCCATTTTTTTTCCACCTGAGATGTTTCACGAGTAAACTTTAAACGTTCCTCCTTATGTTTTGCCGTTAAAGGCGGCTTTCCTTTGAGTTTTCTTTGTTGGATGTTCTCATTTTTTTGCAAAATTCGCTGGACATTCCTTACGTTTGTTGACACACTAGCTCTGGTTGCAATTTCTCTAGCTGTAAACGTACTGTTTACAGCACGAGGACGACCTGGACTTTTCTTTGAACTGTAATTTTCGGGATCTTTCAGAAAATTTGTAATCACTGGACGACTTCTCTTCAAAATTCTCGCCATATGAGAAATACTTTGCTTTTCTTTTTCTAAATTTAAAATTATTTTTCTTTCATTCTCGTTTAATTACTTTCCACTGCCCATTATTACTGATGATGATGTATTGAATTTCAAAAACACACTGATAATTCATTTCACAATGAGTGCTCTATTTATATCATGTTACCCGGGTCGCTCATTTTATTTTAAAAGTAATATTTGTTACCTGGGTCATCGTTTTGACGCACCATTTTATTAGAAAACACCAGCTAATTACTCAAAATTAATTAAAAAAAAAAAATAATTATGTATATTGGCATTTTTCAAAGATTGTTTTTACAACAGGCAATAAAATTTATAAAATTTATGTCTGTACTTGCTCCTGTGGCAACATTTTGTCGCGGAATGTAGGAAGAATTGAACTTTTTCGCTACCATGTGTGACGTGGTCTTCAAATACAGTATTTTTATAATTTTAAATATTTTTTTCGTCTTTGGGATACAGATTTACGTTATACAATTTTAAGTGGATATATCATTTCGTTTAGAACTTAGAAAAACTTTGATTTCCAGTGATTTAATTAAAATCCTTTACGGAAGTAAAACCGCGGATAGTGTCCTTTTTCTTTAATTGCACGTAAATATGGTTTAATTTATTTTTATGAATGTTCATTTTGAAAAAAAGTATATTACCATAAATAGCGAAGAGTGATGTTCTTATTACCTTTAAAAAGAGTAATTAAAAGCAGGGTACGCAAAATATCGCTCACGAAAGAAAAAAATATAAAATTCCCTTATTTGTTTCGCTCGCGAACCGAATTTTATTTTTCAACTCGCGAACTTTATTATTGAGGAGAATTTTATAAATTCCATTCGTTCAGGGAGAGGGAATGCAATCGCCTTATACCTAAAACAATTTGTTCGTGAGAGCGAGTTTAAATGAAGCAAATTCAATTTTTCTCTCGAGAGTGAAAAAGAACCGAAAGGAATGATTCGTTTTCATTCTTTGAGTAAAGTTCGTGGTGCATGCGTGCGTTTAAATCAGAATCAGGTAAAAGTTGCAATTATGGGTCGTCGGAAAGTGTTAGAATTTTCTAAATAAGTGATTTATGATGACAGAGTAACTTTCGATACCAATGTATTAGATTATTGGAAAGGATTTATAATAAAGATCCTGATCTCGTCGCTTAGCTGAAGTAGCTCTAGCTGTTCCAGCAACCCAAGTTTCTGTTGTTGGCATTTAGCGCCCTTTCTTACTATTTTAACCAAAATGAGGTCAAAGTTGTCGAAAGAAACAATTCGAATAATTCGCGAGCGAAAAATATATTTCAATTCCCTAAAAATAAATTTCGCTCGCGAACGGAGAATTTAAAAATTTCAAATGCGTTTTATGAAATTTGAGAGCGAATTTAATTTGTTGAGTTCTCCGAACCTTGATTAAAAGCATTAATATAATAAATAAATATACAATATATTGTAAGAACTGCTCGTAGCGTCAGTTAGGTGCTGCCCTGAATGCTGTAAATAAAAACTTCTGTTAAGAGTAACTGGGACTCCGACAATTATATTGAGTAATTTTTTATGAAGTAATTTTGCAATTTTGAGTAATTTGTTTTTTCATTTTATTTAATATGAAAAATTTTTTATGAAGGTGCATATAACATCATATATGAATATGTGTTTGACCTTATCCTTTTATAAACTTTCAACTTTCAACCCCAATCGATGATATTGAAAAGCATTTTTGTTCAATTCCGATTTCACACTCCAAAAATTAAGAGTTTTACTTTCCAAACTATAATACAAGGCTGTAATTGGGCTACAACAGAACAGCTTAGTGGATTCTATAAGTGTTCCGTTTTTTACAATTTTGGAAAGCAATACTAAAAATTACTTAGTGGATCTATGGGTTTAGCAACGCCAGCCACAAAATATAATACCATTTTGATAACAAAATTACTGAACTAATAAAAATTATTAGAATTTTTGAAACTTTGTATCAGTTCAAAGATTTTTTTATTTTTTTTAATAAGAACAGGAGCTCCTTGTTCCAGTGGATGGTTGGTAGCAAAGAAATGCAACGGCACAAGCAAAGATGGCTGATTAAGGCGCGCGAAGCACCCTATAGAGCAGAATAGCAATTTAATATCGCGCTGCTAACCAGAAGCCGCGGATTAAATCAAAACCCCTGAACAGAATTGGCACGAATTTCCACTAATCCCTCAATTCAGCCAGATTTTTTATATTTCAACGGCGCCTTGGAGCCCTAGCACTTCGTGCATTTATAGCGCTAAAAATATGATGAACACACGGTGCTATATACAACAGGAGAGCACATGTTGTCCTCATTACAGGGAACATGAAAAAAGGCAAACAAAAATTCAAAAAAAAAAGTAGGCAAAAAATTCTCCGGGGATATTCGTTGTTGGCAGTTTAACTAGGTTGTAGCATTTGCCTCCAACTCCATCATCCACTGAGGGGCGTACCCTATCCGGGCGGATTAAAAACGCAGAGCTCAGCCAGGCATCTGCCGCACCCCTACGAATGTTCAGGATGAGGGGTTTGGAGCTCCAGCAGTGCGCTATGATTTTTCATTTTCAAGTCTTCTATGGGGGCTGCCCTTGGCCTCGGTAATTTATGGAAAGTGCAACATTTATGCTCCTCGAATGTTTGTGGGGTATCCTTCTTGGGGCGCATGCAACCGGGCGACCCAACAACAATTAAAGCGGCCGTCAGCTCTGCACAGGCAGAGCCAGAATCAGAGCCCGGTGGTGTTCCGGGTCGACCTGCACTCTCTCTCTCTCTCCGTTCCCTGGGACTGGTTTATTTCAAGCGTAACATTGATTTTCCGGCACCATCACTACCCCCGCATTGATTATTGGTCGGTGCGGTTAAGGAACAATTTTGGGGATTCGCCAACGAGCGCCCCGCTCCTAGTCGACCCCTTATACTTTTTAACCTGCGCTATCCCGCGATTCTCGCTCCCTCGGGTGTAGAGTGCAAGGATATCGTTGGCCAGCTACGCTAACGGTTGCCAAAAATTGGAGAAAAAATCTGACATATTGAGGATGATTGATGGAAATTTTGCGCTTTAGAAGCAACGGTTATGTTGTCACTGAAATGCTCCCTCCGTTACGGCGCGTCAAGTTTTGCACTCAAACGTGAAAGCACACACAACTTTTATTTGCTCAAATCAGCGATAAAGGTGAAAATGCTGTTAATGCGGGGTGTGAGTGCACTCTGGTCGCAGTTCAATTGCTGCGTGCTAAAAGCAATCTCATTACACGAAGAGGTGCAAGGGGTAACTACTCGAGCGTGTTGCTCAGGGTCGTCTGATCCGAGCTAATTTTCCTGACTGGATATGTTCGAGGTGGAGGTACTTTGTCTTGAAGTGTTTCTCGGCAGGAAATGGATACATGTTTCGTGTGCCCATACTGCCGTATTACGTACATATGGCGTTAGAGGACGCGTTTCAAAAGTGGCTAGCCGTGGGCTGATTGCTTTTCTTTTTTGCATTCTTAGTACATTAAATTGTACATTTTATTTGTTGGCACATTTCTGGGTCGTTGTTGAATTTCTTTCCTTTCTTGAAGGTTAAAAAGTTTACAAATACACCAGTAGATACTTAACTCGCGCTTAAGAGTAGAAAAAAAACAAACACTTGTTGAGTTCGTCAATGGCACGTATAAAGTAGAGTTTCGTAATGAAACAAACATTAATTACTATATAGGGTGATTTAGAAAACGTGTTGCAACAAACAGTAATTAATTCAGATTCATTCCATCACGCCGGACGGGATAGTTTGATTAATTTTCTGTGAAACTTTCATATATTGTATATGAAATGTTTGTAATAACGTGCCCATTCTTACGCTTTTAACTACCTAGTCTTGCCATAAATTCTGTCACACAATTTCTAATGCGCGCTTTCTCAGAAATTAGCCTGGAATTGTACCGTTATGTTGCACTTTGTAACAAATGAACTGTACGGCGTAATATTCCGATCAGATTGGTGACAGTCTTTCACTCGTAATCATGGAGTGGGGAGTAAAAGAAAATCGTATCGCTGTAATAGCACTCCATAAGTGTGGAAAAAATGCTTCTGAAATTTTGAATTTGTTGAAACCGCTAAAAATAACAAAAAGATTTAGTTATCGTGCCATAGAACGATTTAATGAAACCTTAGGCATAGATGATAGAGCACGGACCGGTCGTCCACGTACCGTTAGAACAGTCAGTGCCATCAAAACTGTCCGAGAGTGCATCCGTAAAAATCCACTGCGCAAACAAAACATTTTGTCGAGGGAGTTGGAAATCTCCACAAAATCGATGAGTAGACTCATTCGAGATGATCTTCATATGAAGGCTTATTGTCGGTCAACAGCCCACATGTTGACTCCACGGTTAAAGAAAATAAGATTGGAAAGATGCAAGAGTCTCTTGCTTTGGCACGCAACCAATGGTCATGAGAACATCCTCTTTACCAACGAAAAAATTTTTACTGTGGAGCAAGTTTTAAACAAAATGATAAGGTTTATGCAACATCATCAGAAGAAGCTAAAAAAACGGTTCCCAGGGTGCAACGAGGCCATCATCCAGCTTCTGTAATGGTTTGGTGGGGTGAATCCCATAAAGGTGTCACAACACTCCATTTTTGCGAAAAAGGTGTCAAAACCGGTGCGGCGGTTTATCAAACCAACGTGCTGGAAGGTGTTGTGAAACCTTCGCAACCTATCTATTCGGTGGACAACATTGGGTCTTCCAGCAAGACGCTGCTCCTGCTCACAAAGCAAAAAGCACACAGGAGTGGCTTCGCAACAACATTCCTGATTTTATTGCACAAGAAGATTGGCCATCCGGGAGCCCAGATTTAAATCCGCTGGATTATGCATTATGGACAGAGTTAGAGAACAAGGCCTGTAGAACTCCCCACCGTAATTTGGACAGTCTGAAAAATCGTTGGTGAAAGCAGCAAATGAAATGTCGTTGAATACCGTGCATGCCGCTATAGACCAGTGGCCACAACGTTTAAAAGCTTGTATAAAAGCTAAAGGAGGTCATTTCGAGTAAAGCTTTTATTAATTAATTAACAATATCTTATTAAAATAAATTTCTTTGGAATAAACATATTATCTTTTATTGTTTAGATTTTATGTTTCTTTAAAGTTGTGACCGAATTTATGGCACGACTAGGTAATAAAATTTAAATTTATGGTTTTAATAATTCTTAATTTATATAGGAAAAAGTGTAACACTCGGGAGACTAAATAACAACTTCTTGAGATTAGTGTAGACTACTTGAAAATTCAAGTAGCAGAAGAAGAATACATTGACGCATAATTAGTGTCACTATAATTTATCGAAAATATGAATTTATAATTAGTTCTAAAAAACCTTTTTGAAAACCTGTTTTTCCATGTAGTAACGTCACGTAGTTTGATAAGTCAGAGACTTTTTTAATATTCCGCGTAGTAATTTTAAACGCAAAACTGCTCTCGTCAGCTGCCATCTATTAATAGCCTACTGCTAAATTTTGAGCAAGCTGCGTAATTTATCATGTCAGTTTACGTGAATTTCGTGTGCAGATTAACATTATGTATAGTCACCATTGCAAAAATCCATAAATTGGTCTATGAACTGCTACCCCATCCAGCATATTCTCCAGAGTTAGCCACCTCCGACTATATCATATTTCCAGACTTGAAGAAATGGTTGGGCGGTAACAGATAGAGCTAAAAGCAGACTATGATGAAAAATAACACGTTTATTTACCGAAAAAAAAATATCTTTTATTCAAAAAGTCACTGACTTATCGTAAGAAACATAAAATCGATCACCGAACTACTACCAAAACGTTTTCTTTACTATGCTGCGACTGATACAATAATATAATTTTTAATAGACATAAAGTAAATATGTGAGATTTTCTTAATTTTGTCCACATCATATGTTTTTTCCTAATACCAACTGGTGCTTAACCTAAACCTGACCTTTTTTTGGACAGTTAATACACATAAAATTAAAAGTGATATTATTTTCAAATTATTTAAGGTATTTTCATTGATTTCATTAATATAAAATAAACGCATAATTAGACAACTATGAATATCTCCTAAAGAAAAAATAGATTTGTGCAAATATTACTTGCTTTTCTAATAAATTTAACTATGCTCACCGGCATTTTTGGTAGGTCGTAATTAGGTAGCAAGTAGTCTAACTAAAGTTTTCAGTCTGTATACTATTGTTTTTTTATTACAGAATAAAAAGAGGTACTTTAATTTAATTATCCTGTAAACTGTCTTATACAATGAGGCATTAGAACCTTTCTCATAACTCCGTTTATCCTATTTCCAAACACAATATATTATTGTTTTTTTTTTATAGACGAATTATTATATAATAATTCATAATAACCACAACTTTTTGGCACAGTTAAATACTGTAGGTATGCAGCAGAAAAACGTTAAAAACTTTTCATGGCTACCTTCTAGCTCCATTATCATATTTTGGATATCAGCTTTTTGCCAAAAGATAAATTGCCTCCTAATAGTCCTGCTTTAAATCCCTTGGATTTTTTCGCCTTGGATTACATGATGTCAAAACTCAAAGACCAAAAGATCATTAGTTTAGAGCATTTGAAGCGAGTACTAATTAACATTTGGGAGGAAATGGCCATGTCACTCGTTCGTGCCGCTTGTAATTTTTTTAATAAGAGGGAGATATAAGTAAAGAAGGCTAAAGTAGGAATAATCAAAAAATATTTGCTGTAAAATGTTCTCAACATCAGTAATATTCAATGCTAATAAAAGAGTTTAATTAAATTTAACCACGTGTTACGATATCGCAATTTCTTTTGTATTCAAACTTTTTGGACACTGTGTATATTTAGAGCATTATAAAAAAGTAAAATAAAAAAGCTTTTATCATACACATCACACATCAGCACACATTCTTCATGCATTTCGTTAATTTTGAACTTAAAAATTCTGTTAAAAAAACGCGTTTCAATGTTTGACTACTATTTAAAAAAATATTATATATATTCTCCAAAAAACCCAAAAACCTGGGGGTGATTATTAACGGCGTATGCTGCGATAATGTTTCAAAAGGCCTATAGCTAAGTACGCAAAGTATGGCTTTTTGATAACTTATTATGTACATATCTATCTAGCCACATAAAGCTAGTTAAATCGCTGATCCTTCCTTTTTCCGCATACGTTTCGTCAATATTTCTTTGGTTTGATTCCACCTGTCAGAACATACTGAAAGTAGCCTTTATTAACTATATTGGATTCATTTACTCGTTTGACGGGTCTGATCATATTTCAAATTACCACTCCGAATTGTTCAAAAACTTGATATGTATGTGATAACAGGCTCTGATAAGAAATTACTGTGCTACACAAATGTGACCCAGTAATAAAAAAATCGCGGCACACGCATTTATTTTGTTTTTTCCTTGCATAAATTTTGATAGAGTTATTTTTATAAATATTTAGATATATTGGTGTGTTGATAATTCCTTTCAAATATAATTTTATTGGATGCTGCAGATCAAAAAAACGATTAAATAACATTTTTTTTTTCAAAAATGAAAGGCGATATTTAATTTAAAAAAATAAAAACTCCAATGTATTATCTTTTTAAACTTATTAACTTAGTATTATATATTTACAAATATAAGACATAACAATTGCCAAAAAATATAAATTAATAATAACATTCTTCTTAGTATGATGTTGTCCCTCCTTTATCTAAAATAACGGCGGCAACTCTCCTAGGCATGAATTCGTAAAGTTTTTCTAAAAATTCCAGTGATATTTCCTCGAACCATATCCGCTCTATGAAATTCTTTAATGAATTGTTGTTTTAAGATTTGTTGTTCTTCTCTTTAGCCATATGAGCCTAAGCATGGTCAATAGGGTTAAGATCAGGACTATTACTTGGCCATGGCAGCGATTTTATCTCTAAACTTTCCTTGTATTCGGTTATCTACGAAAAGACAACTCGTAAGACATCTTAAAACATATCAAATTTTAACGGAAGGTTTTGAATACCTTCAAAATGAGCACGATGTTACGGAGCTGAATCATCTTGAGAAATAACATCTGAGATGCTTCTGAGCAGATCCTCCAAAGATGGAAATATACATATGTACTAATGTGTTCAAAAAGTAAGGTGAATTTTGTTTTAAAATTAAAAATTTTTATTTATTCTTCCAAATCGATTTCGTCCCCCTCAAAATAATCCCCCCTAGCTACAATACACTTATGCCAACGTTTTTTCCAATCTTTGAAGCATGCTAAAAAGTCGTCCTCAGGTATAGCCTTCAATGCGCGTAGCGATTCACTTTTGATCTCTTCAATCGGCTCAAAACAATTTCCCCGGAGTGGTCTCTTGAGCATTGGGAACAGCCAGAAGTCGCATGGTGCTAAATCAGGCGAATACGGTGATTGTGGAGCGACATAAGTGGAATTTTTGGCGAAAAACTCACGAAAAATCAGTGCTGTGTGCGACGGTGCACTTCTTTGCTCAACAAAATTCGACATCGTAAAAATCGCCAAATTCACTTTTCTTTGTTCACAAAACCAAGCGTAAACTAAAAACTAATGATGATATTGACATGTAATTTGTCACAGATGTCACTAACAATCCTACCAACTTGAAAGAAATTTCATTTGTCCGATTCGGTTAACGCGGGAAGTTTAAATTAAAAATTCACCTTACTTTTTGAACACAGTAGTATAATATATATTTGGAATTTATTTATCCACTAAAAAAATACCTAATTTTCAAAGCTAGAATTATATAGAATATAGAATATATATGTATATATATATATATTTTGAATTTTAGTGGATAAATACCTACCTTCTAGCTGGCATTAAAATAATAAATAACGTTTGAGTGTCAGGTACTTACCTAAAAGTAAGATATTTGAATGGGATGTTTTGGAGAACAATTTTCATGGATAATAACGAGAAATTTTTTTTACGCTTCCTTAAGTTTCTCCTAATATGGTAAATCGATGTCAACTTTTTGATAATTTTGAATTAACTGTAGCCTTTTGACTTCAACACTTCTACTTAATCCCTAGAGCAAACATGGCTGTTGGCATTACTCCCCATTTTTTTGGGTTTCTTGAAACGTGGTAGTAAGTTTTGAATAAGCAAAGCCTCGCTCCACATAAAACACCCGCCCACCGCAGCTAGCTTAAAATGTTTGCAACCTTTCTCGGATTTAATATTTCCGTTCTGCGTCGATTTTTAAACAATTTTTTGGTCCAGTGCTTCGCATTGTGCTCCCCCCCACATGAAGCTAAGAAATATACAGCGAACTTGGCGTACTTGCCTGAGCCTACCTTAACCCTTTCCATTTCAAAACGGGCGCCTTTGTTATTTTTATCAACGGGAAGTTTTTGAATGGAGTGGGCGGTGTGAAGGGTGTGTATATTTGGCTTACCCAGCTGAGGTGGAGAGCTGATTCCAAGGACGTCCAAAAAGAACACAAAAGTTGAGGAAAACAAAAGCTTGTAAAATCTTAGCCAAAAGCTGATTGATTGATTGATGATGTAGAGGAGGTAACTGCCTATAAATTCTTCAGGAGCCCATCCTGAAAGGGTTCAAGATGATGATGCGATAAAATAGGTGAAAAGCCCTTTCAAAAATATCCAGGTGATGGGTTATAATTGTGGGCTTATTAGAAGGTATTTTGCAGGATTTTGCGGGAAAACACCTTCCGGTTCCTGCAGGATGGCGTTAGGTTGAACAGTATCTTGTGCTTTCCGTTGTACCTATTAAAATCGTGTTTTTTTCCCAGTTTTTGGAGCACTTGGGCTTCCTTACGAATAGAAGGAAAGGGATTTCGGTTCCGATCCAAGGCACGTCTACAAATTGTCGCTTGGGATTGTCATCAATCATTTCGTAATGATTAAGCCACCCGCCACCCCGGCCGCAACCTCCCCGCCGCCGTCATCAATTGAGTGCTCTCCTCTGACAATGTCCTGGAATCGTTTTAGGCTTTGAACTGTCTGCCACAAGATGAATTGATCTCGGGTCGCCTGGCCAATTCTTACCCCACTCGGTTGCCGGGCCTTTTCGTATTCCTCGCGGGAAGGTGAATTGTAAGGAAATGATCGAAGAACGTTATCGGGGAGTTACCGCAAATCACTCGAATAGGTCTTCCGCATATAGCTCTGGAGAGAAGATTGCGGCAGCATTGGTTATTGGCAAGTCAGAAGATTGCTTGACCCAGATTTGTTGTTTGAACATAGTTAAGGGTAAGTATTTTAGTTTTTTGGTTGCTCTTTTGTTTCAACCACACGAAAAAAAGTCCATCTCTAGAGAGGTTCCGACAATTGTAATAACAATAAAAATAGAAGAAATTTCAGAAAAGTTATTGGAAAGAAAAAAAAAATCGATAAACCACAGATATTATTCTTCTCCCCGAGAAATTATGAATATTTTCTTCGAAATTTGCTCACAAAAGGATTTGGCCGAATCTGGGGTATCTCTATAAAGGTTTGGTGTTAAAGAGTCAAAAAACAATTTCTGAATATATTTTTATCAACATTTTGGCAAAAAAGTTGATTTTCATCCCTTTTAACCTGGCTTTCCTAGGCATCGTGTACTGCCCAGGTGCGACCTTGTATCCCCGCTTCCTTCCAAAAATAATTCAATGTCAGCGCACGAGACTCCTGGAAAGTCCTTTAAATATTCACGAGTTTCGACACAAACTTTCTTGAAGAGCCTGAGCCACACTTTCTGCAGGTTATCAAAAGGTACACAACACCTGTCACTAATTAATTGCGTGTAGAAAATGTTCTTCATTTTCTTCCGACCCGGGGTAAGTTGTACCACCGGCCTGTACTGAGGACAAACGGCCCCAAGGTTTTGTCCTTTTTACGGGCACTTTTTTCTGAGACAGGAGGCCGGCGTTATTTAGATCTTTCACTCAAATTAATTGGGGTTCAGTTTTAAAGCCGCACTAAATTAAGAACGACGAGGGACTATAGCACTGCTGGCGGATTCTTTAGAATTTTCTTAAAGCACATAGATTGATTTCCAAGGAAACATTAAGTAATATTTTGGCTTTTTAGTAGTTCGTTAGACAAACAGATTTAAATGAGTGAGCATATGAAGCTTAACAAAATTATAAACAAACATTATGGATATGCTTTACTAAAACTTAAAAATTAATTCACGAATACGATTATGGAATAATGTAAGTGCATAGAACAGTGCATAGCTTTAATTTTTTTCAGGAAGTCCATTAATAATTAGTGAAATAAAAAAGCAGATTTCCTTTTGATATAACTTACAAATTCATATATGTAAGTATTGTTTGCGCGGAATTAGCATTAGGTATGTAACCCAATTTAATAGATACTCGAAGTTTTTTAATTGAGAAGGGAATTCTATAAATGCAAATGGAATAAGCTTAATGCACTTTTATTTAGACACGGAATCGAGATCGAGTATTGGTAAGGCGGTCAGAGGTCAGGACTCAGATTCAATTTCAACCAAAAGTTTTAAATTTAACGCATAGTTTACAACTAAGGAGGAGAAATTGCTAAACCAGAATTGCTAAAATTTTCATCGTTAAACTGTTGCTACCAAATATTCTACCAATATAAAGCCGTTTGCACCATCTAAGAATAGACGATGCTCCTCCATTGTTATCCCCAGTTTCGGAACCACTCGAGGTCACTTTACTTCTGCGAGATGTGTTTATTTCCAAGACTCGTTCTTAGGGGTAGATCACCCAGGCAAAAAAATTTTCTTCAATTTTTTGAATATTGGTTTAAATGCCGTAAAAACATCGATTGTGATACCTTTGGAAACTTTCAACGTATTTTCTCATGTTTTTCAAATTGATGAGCAGTATAACTCAAGGCATTTTTACCCCATAGCCTTGAAATTTATTATAGTTTCTTTGATAGATTATCTAGAGCGGCACAAACGATTTTGTCAAGTAACTAACAATTACATTTTTTATAAAGAAATTAAGAAAGATTTTTTCACTGAAAGTTTGACTTCGATTTGCCATTTTGTATTTTAAACTGAAAAAAAATCGTTTGTATAGCTGATTAAATGTAGAATAAATCCTTGAAATGATTTTTTGATTGCTTTATTATAATAGTAGCGGAGAAAAAATCTATAAGTAAGATTTATGCTTTAATGCGGTGATATAACCACTTAAGCTAAGGTTAACACCATTTCAAAAAGTCTTAGATCTTTGTATTGCGTAAACGTAACTGGGTTGAGTTTCTTCATTATTATATGCCGACTTTGATAACATTTTCATTCTCGAGATGTGGCTTTGTGGCCTTGAAACTGCTGCATAAAAGCCATACCGTACTCAACATTAACATTGCATCTAAGAATGGCAGCACAATACTTCGAATTAACGGCCTAGAGCCGTGAAATTGCTTGAATCCGCTATATTCTATAAGGGTAAGTCCACTGCCTAACTGAAATTTACGTTTCTATTGTCGAAATTGAGAGTTTGAGAATTTACACAGATTTCAGTGAATTATCTTTATATAAACCGAGACTTCTGTATTTTCCTCCTATTTTTGTTGAGTGGTTGTTTTTAATTTATATAACTGTATTCATTGTGCCCAATTTTGATTCTCTATATCTATCTAGGGCGGTAAAAGCAGAATCAGGAATTCCTTATTCTTCATCATTTTTCTTTTTTGGTAAATTTCAAAATTTAGTGTTACGCTGACAATGGTAACATCATTAATAACGTTTTGGACTGTGCTACAAGTATGTTGATCCATCAACACTTAACCAATTTTTATGTCACTTAACATATCAATTCTGTAATAATTCCGAAACAAAAGTTCTCATTTCTTTCCATATGAGTTAGGAGGAAATTTATAAAAGCTTACAATTGATATGGCTAATTTGGAGAATCGTCGTGTGGCTATTAGTAAAACCTTTTGTATTTTTATTTGCTCCATTATTTGAATTTACCAGCCACCATAGACATCGCGGTTCCCTTCTATTCTTGAAAGACGAGATTTAGCTTGTCGAACATGGCATGTTGCCCACCTTTTCTATGCTAAAATTGTTAAACTGGCACTACAGGGATTGTATTACATTTGCTCTGCTCTGATGAGCAATGATGAATTTGGAAGTAAAATTATATGTCCGAACGATATTAAGGACAGCCACAATTACCATTTTTATAGAAATACCCGAGGAAAAAGATTGAATCCAATTATATATGATTGGATCCGAATATTGGTATGTTATCTAACTGAACAAAAAATATATACTAAAGCCTGTCTAGAATATATACATAGTATATACCTTGAATTAAAAATCACAACACTTGGATAAGAAGTGTAAGAATACTTATGTATAAGAATCTGCCTATCGTTGAATCTAATTATATATGATCCTATATAATCATATCTTAGCAGATATAATACTTTTATATTATAAAACGTAACATCTCTCTGTCTGTCTTTAGGTTAGTGTGCTTATCACTCGAAAACCACTTATCGACTTATATTTTATGTATTTTAATCCATAGATATTTTATGTTATGTTATGTTTATATATTTATATATTTTGTTACGTTACGTGACATAAAGAATAAGCAGTTAGATATGTATGCTGGGATATGCTCCAATCCATTTGGATCCAATTCGTACTATATATGATTGAATCTAATCTTTTTCGCATGTAGTATTATAATAAACAGATTTTATTTCGAATTAAAAATAAAGAAGACACATTGTACTGGTAGGAAAAAAAACAAATAAAAGTATTTTTGTGATATATTTGTTAGTGGGGTCTTTCTTTATTTCAACAAAAACATTTTTTGTATTATATGATCTTTTAGATTTGAACCGGAATTGAATTAAGCACTGTACAAATTGTTTTGAAATAATTTTATTTTGTCTTTATAATTAATCTATCAAAGCCATATAGGGAGGCTATATAAAATTGGGGGAGAATGGTTGATCTACAAGAACACTCAGTGTGCTAATATCCACATCAAGAGGTTTGTTAATTTATTTAATAATAATGAAATAAAATTATAAAAAGAAAGTTTGAAAGTTTTCGGTAATCATTTAAGTTTGTAACTATAATAGTTTGAAGTGGAAATGAGTACCATAACAGAGAAAAATAGGAAAGACATTCCTTTTCATAAGCTTAATCATAGACACATTCATACATGTCCTTTATCTCCAGAGGCCGTGGACGAAGTGATTGTTTCGGTCACTCATTAGCATCTCACTTTGTACTTATTAATGCGATGTCTCGAGGCAGAAACTACAGGTATAATATATTGAAAAGACTATCTGTTGTACCTTTAGCGACCCATGAATAGAGAATGAAAAGGTAAGATTCAGCGGCCTCTACCAGGATGGACTCTTTTGTTGAAGCTCGGGTTGGTTCAATCAGAACAAGGATATTTACCCATTTTCCCAACGTTTGAGAACGAAGTTTTAGTTCAACAAATGGGTCCACTTTTTCATTGCTGTCTGTTCCTTCGTTACCAGTATGACCGATGGTCAAAGTTAGAGTGGCTTTGTTGAGTATGGAAGGCGATTTCAGCACGTTTAAGCTCGTACGCGTTTTAAGCACTATTGGACTGTGCGGTTAAATAGTCTCGTCTCCTTCATTTCATTCTCTAGAATGGTTCTGACACAGATTTTCATGGCTAGCTTCTTCTGGTGCCGTCAGGTGTTCGAGTCATTCTCTTTCCACCACTGGCGATCGTTGATGCTGAATGGTATGTATATTGAAGTTCAAATTCTGGGCATCATATCTGAGCATTCGTCGGATAGGGGATCCTTTGAGAGTATTTCAATTATTCTCATATGTCCCGTGTGATCGTAGGTAGAGTTTATATCTTACACTTTGAGTTTTAGTGCTTTGAGGGCATCACATAGTGGTATAAATATCTGTGTTAATATTAAGGTAAGATTTCATTGCAGCGGATTTGTAATTTTTGTTTTCAATATACAATATGTGCCTTGAAGGAAAATGTGGGTAAGCGTATGCCTATGCCTTTTACTATAAATTGACAACATCATTTATTATTTAATTGTCTTTTAGATGCTTATTCTCTTTTGAAATTGTTCTTTTGCTTTGTTATTTATTTTTGAAAAATCAAGATTTACAGTGAATGTTATTGCTTAATTTTAAAATCTGAAATAAAATGGTAAATAAAATGCAAATAATAAAATGGCAAGAGCATTGCTGAATTTATTTGTAATATTGCTTATCTTTTCTGTTCTTAAATGGGCAGACTTGAGCTGAATGGTCCCATTCCTTGTACAACAACTTTCGGTCTGATTAACATTGAGCAGTCGTCTAATTGTGATTACAAAAAATAAATTTTATTTAACGGGCCATACTACTTTCTATTTACATATCCACAAATTTTTTACTAGAAGATACCAGCTAAATACCGATAACACACCAGTTTTTCTGGCACGGCCTGGCATCAACAAAAATGTAAGGAAGAATTATGAAGAACTCCGTATTTGTTACGTAAATATGTACTATAGCATATATTAACCCTTTGCACTCGAAGCTTTGCAATTTCAATGGAAAATAATTTCATATATTAAAGTAACTGATATGCTCATAAACAGAAAGGCGATGTTATTATGTTTTATTTGTATATACTCGTATGTTATAAATTGAGAATTATTTGCTATTATCTCCATTGCGGTGAAGCCCTCGAGTTAGAAGAAAAATTTTAAATAGCTCCGTTCCGGAGCCCTCGAGTGAAAAGGGTTAAAAATACCCCATAACACCGAAAACGTTGCAATGAGACAATGTACATTTTTAAACATTTTAAAAACAGTATTATTAAGTAACAATATTGGCATTTATCTTATTAAATAATGAAGATTCATTAGATACATTGTGCGGAGTTATTTGGAAACTTGGAAATAAATTTTCGGGAATATTATTAATAACCAATCTTTTTATTTAAAATATATCCGCTATAACTGGTGACCCCGACGTCCGGCCTCGATACATTAATTTGCAGAATGGTGTAAGATTCCAATAAATTTCTTCAGCAAGAAGTACATACTGTGCGTCGCGCCATAACTATCATATTTTCCAATACTTTCCATACTACTCCACCTTGGTTTTCTTCGTCATCTATTACATATCTACACTACCTACTCCTTTCAATCATAAGTTTATCTTCATTTTCACCAAATTCTAGACACAGTCCAATTGCAAGCTTTTTTTAAATAAAATATCCCTTATAAATCGTATGGGAAATTGGCTCATCAATTGGTTGATATTATACATTTCGGTGTCATTAACTTTTATTCGACCTAACCCGTTATTTGCTATAAGCAATAAATGCTGCGTCAAGTTTCCAAAATTTCCCAACATTTTGCCTTTGAAACTTTCTCCTGCCGATCTTTTATATTTGGAAAGTTTGACAAAAAGAACCAGTAAACTGTCTACTAATATCTTTAAAATATAATGAAATATATGAATGAATATTAGAATTACGTTTATTTTCATAATTTGTGGTTCAATACTATTACGACAACATTTATGTTTTGCTTCTCCAATCAGACAACTCCAACGCAATGAACCCTAGTTATTAATTAAAAAAGAGGAACTGTTGCATTTTCACACCATTTAGTTTTTGTAACTAATAGAGATAGAAGACGACATATAGAGGAGGATATTTGTATATATAATGTAAAAAATAACAATAATTCGGAATAATTACCGCCAATAACGAAAAGTTTTGTCTTTCTAGACGAGTGTGTAGAATTTTAAAATTACTTAACAGATTTTAATGAAATATTTTTTTAATCAACTTCATAATTTTAATTGAGAATTTCTCGAATGCTTCTATTGCTTAATTGTCTTTTTTTTATCTTACAATCAATTGTTATTGGTTTTTACATATCCTACTTGTTTTTTTTATTATCGCTTAACTGCCCATTTTTCAATTGGGCGAATATTTGGTGTATTAGAAGGTATGACTCTTTTTTGAACATAAACAATACACTTGGTTATATTATAGTTGTAGTTATATTTATTCTACAATGCTGAAAATAGATACTTGCTGGATTTTTACCATTCGCGAGCAACTTGTTCATAAACCGAACCTCTGGAATCTAGCATTTGCACTAATTTATTAGTGAATCGAACTAAATAAATGCATCGCGCATAAGGTAGCAGATTTTGATGATCATGTAAATAAATTTGATTTCATCTTTATCTAAGTAGAGCCCACTAACTGGGCGATAGAAGCGATAGAACTTTTCGTTACAAGCTTTAAGTTAGTTTGGAGTAACTCTATTAAAAATGTCAACTGTAGAAGAAAATTAATAAGCATTAGCACTATTAAATTTCCATTTCAAATTTGGCCTATCTTTACTTTAATTAATATACCTACGCGAGTACCGGCTTTTATCAGTCCCATAATGCTAAAAATTCCTTCTCTTGCAATCGCGCATCCACATAGCCCACCCATTTAGGGGACTGCCAACAAAGTAATTTCTCACTTTTAACTAAAATGAATTAGCGACACGAGCGCGAATCTATTTAGCGCCGTTGCTGCTTGCGAGTTTGTTTAGCCGTGCTATGCATCAACAAAACTGTTTGTTCACTGGCAGCTCTAATCTGCGTATTTGCACAAAGCCACTGCACATAACTTGATTTCCATCACGCGATCAATTTGTCAAACACTGTAATCGAGACGGATTACATTACGAACGGTGCCCGTCGGTACGGGACGGGAAAGGACAGGTCCACGACTTAACCGTTACCCAGGCGAATGTGGCTTGAGGGTTGTGGCGGGGCTGGCGGTCGGATCTTGCAGTCGCTTTCACCCGTCCGCTGCCCTTGAGTACAGACCCTTACATTCTAGGGCCCTAGCTGCACTCTGTGCATATCTCTTAGCTTCTGAGCGCCTGGCGACGGGCAGGGTGGGGAGGTGCTTGAACTGGCAGCAACGGTGACGGTATGTTGGCATGCAAACATCTCGGAAATTCCGATACAAAATGTTTTACACCGCTTGTTCCACGTGCATGCAAGACACAGCCCCATTGAGGCCTCTACATCCAGGTTAGCCCAGACCCGTGCCCCCTTCCTTCCTGTTGGCATGGATTGCTGCCTACGTGTCCCTGCGCGCTGAAAGCTATGTGTAAAGGAACGTACAACCTAACCTACTCCTCCCTGCTTCCCTCTATAGTCATTCCCGCGTCCTTCATAGTCTAACTGAATTACTGTTGTTTAACAATTTCTATTTTATATTTACAGGACGACCCCAGTCGAAGTGGAGTCCCGGCAATCGGGCGGGTGTATACGTGTAATGCCAGAAATGTGCTAATCGTGCTTTTGAAATTAACTCCGCTCGAGAGCAGGCCTGCTGCGACGAGCACTGTGAACTACAAAAACAATAAAAAAACAACAAACAGAAAAATAAAAAAACAAAAAAACAAAAAACCAAAAAGCCCTAGCAAGAAAAGATAAATATAAGGACGAAAGGGACGAAGAAGAAAAAGAACACCAACGAATTCCGGTGTGGAACTTTTCCTAGGAGGATTATAATCAGCTGAAGTTATGACGTCATGAGACCTACATTCGATCGACGCCTCTGGATATTATTATTTTGGTACTTCATCCTGAAATGTGAGTATTGATCGTCGCCCGACCACCACTTTAATTAATTTAACGGTTCGCCGTTTTTAATGAGTTTTCGAAAAAATGTTAGGTTGGGGTATCCTTGGTACGACTGCGGTGAAAGAGGATGCGGTTCATGTAGGGCTCTGTTGGAAACCAAAACTTGTAATTTGGCATGCTTTTTGTTCAGGATGATATTTTAGGAGCAAAAGGTTCATGCATGTAATAGGAGTAGTATATTTTGCATGTCCTGAAGTGTTATAGCAAGCAAATTAATTAACCCTGGATGTTTAAATTTTCTGTTATGCGGATGGTGCGAACGTATTTCCTATTGGTTCAAAAGAGACTGATTTCCGTCTTTCACTTTCAGACTTTATTAGTGGTATTCGAGTCTTTATTTTTAATACGATGGTCCAAAGAATTTGATAATCCGCTTATTATTACATAAGTTTCCGCACTACATCTTTGTCAGTCCCAAACAAATACGCTAGTCCTGTTTTAGATCTCTTCTATTCTTCTTCTCAAATCGATCTAGTTAAAGCCGTTAAGTCAAGGTTGTTCTTCGTGGAATACCTTTGTCTAACGTCTTAGAATAATTATGCTATCTGATATTTTATTCGGTTCTAGAAATTCTCGAGAGCTTTTGAATTCAGTGCGACTGTTGGTGCGTGTGAACACGTTTAAAAATTGTGTGTGATAGCATTGGCGGAATAATAATGTTAAGAACGTAAATTAAAAAAAGGGAACTAAACAGATGGCAACAAGATTAAATAGAAAATCTGATATCTACCCTCTACGAAAATGGTCGCAGCTCTCAGTCTTAAGGAAGTACTCGAAAGGTGATAGAAAATGTCGGGGGCATTCTAAAATTTATGCCATTAATATGGTGTAGTATAGTTGGAGGCATATACAGTGATAGCTAAAATAATAGGCACTATCAAATAATTCTACTTCACGCGTCCTGTAATTTTTGATTTTTTTATGTTATGTTTTGGGGACTCTGGTAGTTCAGTTGTTAGCGCGCTATCCTACCGTCCCAGAGGCTGTGGGATCGAATGCCACAAATAACCATGGTCTCCTGCGCTACGTGATGCCTTTCTATGAAGCCACAGCAACCTAACCTAACCTCACCTCACCTATGTTACGAGAAGTAAGCAAATGCTGATTATATGATTTTATGTAGACAATTTACAGAAATTACACTTTGTCTAGTCTTGGTGGGAGTCACCGATGATTTGGAAATATTTGCATTCCATTAGACTATGTAAAGTACTTCCGAGTAGTTACGAGCAGTTTTCCAATAAAACGCTAATTTGCTTGTTAGGAATAAAACTTGACCGTGCTACATTTGTTGCATTGTTGTGCTTTATTTATTAAAATGTTAAAATTTATATCTACATAAATGCATTTTGCTACCTAATTAATTGATGGCTTATGAATTATGATAAATCTAAGGCAGTAAAACATTATACCTACAACTTTCACAGAATTGTTAAGTCAATCGTCACTCTCTTTGACATTTTCATAACCCAATGCAAAAACCACTAGCGGAGAAAGGTGGCGAAACTACTCAGATCACCTACTCTTCAATAAAGGCTTGTATAGTTGAGAGCAAATTGGGAGTACTTTACTTAGCCCAATGGAACGCAGCTCTATGATAGTAGTTGAATAGTATTTCGCTTCAGTGTACATCACCTACTTCAATATACATTGTTTTATTTAACATATATAATATTAATGTGGTATCTATTAACGTTTTCAGGGGACTATTGTGAGTATCACTTTTCAGTCGAATTGAAAGCTAGGAGACTAAAATGCCTTTACCTTTAAGAATGTGTCTTCAGTTTCGATTCGAATGGAAAACGATATTTGTAATAGGCCTCTCAATATGATATGTGATCTTGATATTGATAAAGTGTGCTCTAAAGCATTGAAAATGTTGCGAGTTATCAACCCTTTTCGGGAGTTAGCTTTTTACATTTGATTCTCACAAATAAGGGTTAAGATCTCCTAAAGTGCTTCGTTTGGTCCAAGTGATAAAGTTTTATTCTACAGTATCGCGAATTTTAAATTTCCGCGGGCTACGTATATTCGATTTTCGATTCTTTTGTGGCATTATGTTGGTACTCATGTCCCTCACTTATGCTGACAAGCTCGGTTATTTTGAATGTTCAATTAATTCTTCACTGCTATTTTGCTTGTTCGTGTTTTGGCTCGTCTTCGATTTTTGCCTATTCCAAAAAATTGATCAAAGAATCTGTATCAAATTTCGTCTGTAAAACAAAATTAAGTGCGTGGACGCATTTCAAATGTTGACTGTGGCATATGGTGAAGCTACCTCGGACCAAAGCAACGTCGAATCACCGCTAGAGAAGTTGCTGAGGACCTAAGCATATCGATTGGCTCGTGCCATTCGATTCTTACCAGTGATTTCAGCATGAGAGGGATCGTCGCGAAATTCGTGCCAAAATTGTTCAATTTCGACCAAAAATAGCATTACATTAACATTGCTAAGGAGCTGTTGGACTCTGTCCACGACGACCCAAATTTGCTCCAGAGGGTCATAACTGGTGACGAATCATGGGTTTATGGTTATTACGTGGAAACCAAAATTTGATACAGATGCTTTGATCCATTTTTGGGAATAGGTAAAAATCGAAAACAAGCCAAAACATGTCCAAGCAAAATAGCTGTCAAAAATAAACTGAACATTCAAAATAGCCGAGCTTGTCATCATATGTGAGGGACATGAGTATCAATATAACGCCACAAAAATATCGAAAATCGAATATACGTAGCCCGCGGAAATTCAAAATTCGCGATACTTTTTGAACATATCTCGTATAGCTCATTTTTGTCTGCTTAAAGAATCTAGAGAAATTCAAACAAACTGATTGTATTCATACTTGACAAAGTCCTTGGTTCAAGTCCTGATCCTGACTACTTACTATTTTCGAGAACTTCAACATTTATGATATTAGCGAAAATGGCGTTATATATCTTCCTTAGTCTTTTGAATCCAACTAAAATTAATTAAAGCCTCAAAATAATTAGAGGACGCAATTTTCTTTACTTCAGTACAGAACCAATTAAAACTCTTTTGAAGAATGATAACCAATTACAATACCTTTTTTATTATTTGATTTCCATGGTGATAAATTAACTTTAAAGGCTCAACTATTTCATATTGTCATTATGTTTTAATATATAATCAATTCGTATCGCCTTTTATATACAACAAACATATTGTGTTACCAAACACCTCGCTATAAAAATTAATGAACATATAAGAGTTGTAAGAAATGTACCATAATTCTCATAATTCATAAGTCCCACACTCTTAATAAAATACTAGGTATAGCCAGCCCAAACCAAAATACATATAACGTATAATGCGCTAAGTTCAAATTCAATTGAATTAAAAAAATATTTCAACTAATGAGGGGACTACAATTTAGACATTTTATTATTATTTAGGAAAACCTCTTTTCTGAATGCCATTAAAAAGTCATGTATCCAAACTAACTAAATAAACATAATAAGAACGAAGCTAATTGACGCAAAATATACCTACTAGAGATTCTGCAAGGGTGCTACATCACCACTTACAAGGCAGTAACGCGACCAAACAAAAGCAATTAGTCATAAAGCCGCCGGAGATGGCATTCAACGTGTCCGAAGGAGTGGCTGCCCGTCTACTTAGTTCCCGTTACTGTCAGCAAATTTGCCGGCATAGTGTAAAAACCCTCTCAAAACGTCACTCAACCTGATGCTGGTGTTTCTGGATCCACTGCCCGGTACCCGTCAGCATCACCAAGAAGTTTGGTTGGGGAGATGTCATTAAAAAAGTTTGACATCAATTAAAGTTTTAGGCAAGCTTTACGCCGTCAGAAGTGGCACCACGGCTAGGCGGGTGCAGTTACGTGAAGAAAAGTTAAATCGATTTTTACGGGCGGGTTTGGAGGATCTGCATCCAAAAACATGCAGCCACCCCACCTCCCCCCACCCAATCAGACAGACAGGCACGCCCTCTGACAATAGAAAAAGTTTGCACGTACCCAAAACTAGACTTTATCTACCTTTGGTTTGGCTCTGTCTCCTGAAAGTGTAAGAAGCGATGCTATCTAAGATTTACCTCGAGGTTATTTTAGCTGCACTTGTTATTGCCTCGTTGGGCTGGAGTGCCAGCAACTACACGGGACGCCCGAAGACAATGGGATCCTGGCTGGTGCTGTAAATAACACTGTGAGTTACACTGGAAGACAATGCCCGCAAGCAATGAGTTGAGTCTTGTAAATAAGAGTTATTAACTTTGGTGTGCCTGTCTCGGCACCCGCGGTCCGCCCGGTGTGGCGACATTTCATCCCGAGGGAGAATGACATTAAAAAACAATTTCCTCACAATGTAGATAAGCCCCGTCCCCGACGCTATATCTGAGTATTTGTGGCCAGGCGTTCTTCAGTCAAGGTTTCTTCCGCTGACTAATGCTCGCTTTCTTTGGCTTCTCGTGTGGCTGTAGGTGCTGCCCTTCGCCGCTATCTCGAATTTGCTCTATAAAATACGAGCGAAGTGACAGTGGCGAAGGGACGTGTCCCTCGTACATATGATGGGTTAAGGAGACTCGAATTAAGTATATTTTGGTGTAAACGGGACTTTTATAAATTGAATTAGGTCACTGCGGGTGGCTATCGTGCACACGGAATCAGTAAGGGTCCACATCGACCTCCGACCAGCCCAAGAATGTTCCCGGACAAAGAAAGGAAGTTATATTTCTTTCTCACTTTCTTATGTGGAGCGAAATTTGTTATGAGTTTCAATCGAAATCGCTGCGGAATTGTCTACTGATTTAAATCTTGGCGATTGTCTACTATCAGGAGGTTTTAATGAAGACATATTGTATTCATTTCATTTTTAATGCACTCTATTATGTGGTCTTGCTTGGTATTTCATAAAGATCAGCTTGCAATCGCTCATTGTAAGTGTCTACGGTAGAGAAGCCGTATAAATGTGATCGGTTAAATTAGGTCTTAATCTCATTTTAGAATGCTAGCTTATTAGACAATAATTATTTTGTTTTTAAGTTGACTTTTTCACGTTTTAATATGCATCTTTCAAGTCAGTTCAAGTATAAAGGTGTAGTACAATAGATACTTAACTTTATCTTGCTGCAGGATATGTCGTTCAAAAACGTTATAAATTTATCTATACTAAGAGATATATAGGTACTTTTCGATCCGTTCAATTTGATTCTCAAAGTAGACAATGAGTTTTGAGTTCTGCAATTATTGTAGGCGACGACCAAGTTTTTTGATGCCATTCCCGCTACTTAACACATTGTTGACCGGCAATTTGACACAGAAACTATTCACCAACTATTATTTCATAATTGAATGTGGAAGTAAAGTATTCTAAATAAACTTCAATAAACTTTATTTTTAATGAAATGAAATTAAACTTTTTTATAACACGACTAAATACAATTATCAAAGTTTTTGCAAAATTCTATAGCGCTCTGGGTTTCATAAATTGAAATAGATATTGTAAATGTAAACACGATCTTACTCGTGATCGGTGAACAACGTTAGTGCATGAAAACACGAGTAAAGTGTTAAGTTGGGTGTTATATCGGACTCTTTCTAACGCTCGGGGTACATCAAGAAATATTCCAATTAATTAATAACGTAAATTAAAGATTTATTGCGGCCTCTGCTAGTTCAGTTGTTAATGCGATGGACTACCGTCCCAGAGCCTGTGGGTACAATTCCCACGCATAACCATGGTCTCCTGCGCTACGTGGTAACACAATGGGCCAAAATTGTCCTAAATGTGCCTTTATAGATAGCTATATCAACCTAATCTAGCCTAAAGATTTATTACCTGAAATGTAGTTCATAAACTTTTTAAATCTAAAGCCGCTATTTTCACTCCGAGACTCTTGATTATCGTAAAAGACTTTACTACTCTCTCTTTACTACTCTTATCTGTTATAAAATTTGAGAGTTTGAGGATAGCAGGACTAAAATTTCTATTCGCATATCGACGATATGCGGTACGAGTTCAGATCCCCGATGCGATTTGATTAATGCTAGTGCCTAACCAGTGAAATACATTGAATTACATAATTCATTTTTAAAATAACAAATCATTCATCTTGAAGGATTTTTAGACGTTTGAGTAAGTTCGTGTGCTTTAGAGTGATAACACTGAAAACAAAGTACTTCTTTGGAAATCAAATGGAAAGTAATTAAAATAAGAGCGATGTATTATTTAAAAAAATATTTTCGTACGAGCTATAATTTTTTCATGACAGTATTACCTCAGTTTGTAAGGTCATTAAAACATTTTAAAACGAGCCTTTAATCCTATTGAGCATTTTCCTTAGCATAAAGTTAATATCACAATTCATGCTTTAATCGGGTATTATCGAATCAAATTTGAGTACACACTGCTGTTACTTGGTCTCCGAACGTCGTTAGTCCTACGAACAATATCCTTCTGGGAAATGCTACTTAAAAATGGAAAAATGGGATCTGAAACGAAAGCAGATTTCCAGATGAGGGCACCTCTCCCGCCTCACCTCCTAAATGATTTAAATTCCGCTTAAGCTTGGCAACTGCTCTTTAATTTAGGCTCTACATCTAAAGAGAACGAGCGACGAAGGCCGCAGTGCGAAGTGGTATTGCTGTGATTGCCGGCAAAACGTAAATGTGCTAAAAGCCAGATACTAAAAGCCCATGAAATTCAAATACAGCCATTATTATCGTCGTCATCATCGCACAGTAGCATTGCTCCAGATTCAGCTCCCGGTCTGGTTCAAAGATTCACCTTCGCCGGGCACCCATTTGCCCAACCTGGCTCGGCACACCCTTCCCGCTCCAATTTCCAAAACACACATAGTCTGGGCGGCCTGCAGAGCTCCATTGAGCCATTGAGCTGCTGCCTGACTTGCCTTCTGTTTCGGGAGCAAGACGTTCACGTGCAAATGTCCGAAGAAAAAAAAAAGAACGATTTTCGCAAAAAAAAAAGGACGAAGGACGAAAGCGGCAAAAATCACGAAACTGAACGTTGGACGTTTCCTAACACATTTTCTTCGAGCCATAACCATTTCGGGCGACAGGCGTCAAAGGGCAACTACTGACTACTCTCCAGCCCTGGGCCCCAAATGACTTCTGCGACCGACGTTGTCGACGTCGAGGATGTCGGATGTCGGTGTAGTGAGGGCGGCGCGGCAGTGGTGTAAAGCAAAGAGCCAGATAAGTGCCGTTTAGTCTGAAATTTTAATTGAGTGAACGTTCGGCGCGGGCCCACTTGCCGGATGCTACAGGATCTCCCCCGGCGGAAGCGCCCTTTTTAAAATTTCATAGTCAATCATTCCAGGTATCATTTCAATGCTCTGCCGTCTGCTGGATTTCAGCAATCGCGCTCCTCTGGGCTCTTCGGAGGTAACTTTAAGCTCAACTTAAGTACCTAGTTGGTACGGAAATGTGATTAGAGGAATACCAGTGCGGATGTTTGTACAGCAGGAGGGGCATGCACGTCAAGTCCTTCTTCTCTTCTCAGAACCTTCGTGTCTGCCGGGTTCGGGACTTGAAGACTCGCCTCCCCGAGAAGAGTCCCTGCTTGAATAAAGCAAAGGGAAGTTAATTAAACGTAAATTTGTAGCTATCTTCAGGGCCGTGTCTTCCCCGAAAATCATTTCGCCAGTAATTTGTTAATTTCTTATTGAAATTAATTTTTCCTCTGAATAGTGTGGCCTAACACGACGGAAAGTAGCGGTCTTTTCTCCTTCAGACCAGGTCTCAGTCTGATCCCTTTCGCCTTTCATCAGGTCAGCAGCAACAAATTGCTCCGGCATGCTGCCGGCTTTTAGTCTCCACTGCGGCTGCACACAACAAAAGGTCTTTCTTCTTAAGTGAATGGGATAGTCTTATAAACATAAAAAAACTTTGGATTAAGAAATTCGCTTAATGGCAAAATTTCTGTCAGTCAATGCCCAGAAGGGCAGACGACACGATCTTGGCTATCGAATGCAAAGTAAATGTCGTTGCTACTGCAGCAGTAGCCGGCACAGAATAAGATCCAGTTTTGTGTTTGATTTAGCTAAACCTCACTTAAAGCCGAAAATTGTTTTTGTGGTTTTTGCGGCAATACCCCGCCATCTCATCCTCTTCACTCAAAGAGTTTTTCTACCCTTTTAAGGATATCCATTCATCCCCTCGTCCACAGCCTCCTACCTTCGCAGGGAACTATTTGTTCGAGGTTTTTGCCTCCTCGGAAATGTTTGAATTTAAGAAAAAGGAAATTTGCGACTACTCGAAATCAAGAGCCGGCAGAGTACCCGCAGGGTCTGGGTCTGATGATGCTTTAAGGATGAAGTTTTGCACAAAATGACCACAACAATTGATAGTTTTCTCAACCCACCCTACGCCACGCCCGCAGAGTTGAGCTTGCTCCCCCACAGTGAGTTAGGATAATTGCACTACACGGATTACTATCGGGAGATGCTTTTGAGATTAATGCAAACTTTAGCTTTAACGTCCTCCAAACTCCGTTCACTCTAAACTTGGATTCAAACTTCAAAATGAGAGAAGCGGAGTTCGGTGCAGAGAAGGGCGTAGCGCCTTCTGTCTTGTAATTCTTGATTTTCTTGTTTTTTTCTAGTAATGTTGCCTCTTTAGCTCGGTAGCGTAGAAAACTCTTGAAACTGTGCGAGTAGTTTTGCGAGACAAAAACGCTTAAAAGTGGAGTGAGCAAGCGACTGGTTGCTCTGATGAAAACTTTTGGGAATTCATCTGCTTAATAATTTTACATGGTGCAACTGTTATTATTGTTTAGAGCACTTTAATTTTTCTGATTAATTCAAAACTCTTTGGGTGGACAGAATTAAAATTTGATGGGGGGGTGTATGCCTACCTGGCGGTAGGAAATGTTCGGAAATAAGGGTCGTTGACATTTTTGTGTAGTGTTCACTCAGGAAGATTTCCGAGAGCTCGAGAAAATACTTTAAATTAGGATAGTAAAGTAGTAATTGATTTTTAAAGAGTTTTTAAATGTGGTCGAATTTAACTTATAGTTTAAGTGTTAACCATATAATTGAGCAACGTTTTTAAAAAATAAAGTATATTATTGAAATCACAGTTATTTCAAAAGAAATGTACTTTTTCCATATTTTCCGAAATTTTGATGAGTTTTCTGAATTAGGGAAAACGGAACGTTAAACTGTAAAGTGTCAAGGTTTTAGGAATTTTGAAATACATTTCTCTCTATTACTTAAAAGAAAGTCTAGGCTAACTTCTTAGACAGCCAGGTTGGACAATTAAATCCTTGTATTTAACACCATTTAAAAAATTAAAAAAAAAAATCTTATAAAGACAATTATGCTGCTAATTGGTTTAAACCATACGTCATTAGAAAAATATTGAGTACTTCTCTTCGTCCATACATTACGGTTGGCAACTAAGTCATTGCCGATTTCAAATAAGAAGGAAAATTCAGAATTTTTGTTTAAAAATATAACTTTATTCAATTAGATATTGCCCTTTCTTGTCAATGACCTTTTTCCATTGTTCTGGCAGTGTAAAAATTCCCCCTTCGTAAAATGTCTGGTCTTTGCTATTAAAAAACTGAATTAGGTGTGATCTGACATCATCCGCGTTTTTAAAAATTTTACCATTTAAAGAGTTTTGTATGGAACGAAACAAATGGTAATCCGAAGGCGCAAGATCAGGGCTATATGGTGGGTGTGACAAAACATCCCAACCCAGTTCCAATAATTTTTGCCGAGTGACCAAAGATGTGTGGCGCCTTGCGTTATCATGATGGAAAACAACACCCTTCCGATTTGACAATACCGGCCGCTTTTCTTCAATTGTATCGTTCAGTTTGTCGAGTTGTTCAACATACACATTTGAATTGATCGTTTGGTTCTGTGGCATGAGTTCAAAATACAAAATTCCTTTGTAATCCCACCAGTCTGACAGCATAATCTTTTTTTTGGTGAATCTCTGCTTTTGATGTTGTTTGGGCTGGTTGATCTTGCTTCACCCACGATCTCTTGCGAGTAACATTGTTATAAACTATCCACTTTTCGTCGCCAGTAACAAGGTTTTTCAGAAATGGATCATTTTCATTGCCTTTCAGAAGCGAATCACAGATGCTAATCCGTTGCGTCAAATGAATTTCCTTTAGCTGGTGAGGGATCCATAAATCAAGTTTCTTGACATAACCAAGGGTTTTTAATTTTTTGTCAATGCATGTATGCGATACATTGAGCTTCTCTGCAATGTCTCGTGTTGTGCTGTGACGATCTGAATCGATAATGGCCTTGATATGGGTTTCATCCACTTCGACTGGGCGGCCAGATCGTTGTACATTTTTCAGTGAAAAATCACCAGAACGAAATCTTTCAAACCAATTTCGACACTGCCTTTCTTTTAAGGCTTCATCTCCATATACAGCACATAACTTCTTTTGTGCTTGCGATGCGAATAAAAAACTACTACTGCCAAAAAAAGTTAATATCTAAATGTAAAAACCTTATATTGTACTTTGTATGAATATATGTTTTTTCAGTTTCTTGCAAAGATTAAGAAATAATTTTAACAAGGGTAAATTTACTTTCTCGGAAAATACGAAATCTTCCTATTTACGAATGTTGCGCGTTCGAGGTTTTTATTTGCAGTGTTCGAGACAAATTGCATCAAAATAGTTGTGAACATGATTATTTTCTTTAATTTGACTGTATATATTGTGAAAATAACTACGAATTACCATTAAAATCAAAACCAATATAATCTGGAAAACGCTTATATGCAAAATTTTGAATGACCCTGCAAAAAATATACTTCTCTCGAGAATTAGCCACTTATACGCCACTCAACGCAAGAAGCTATCGTAGCTCGTGAGATGGGTACTTTCCCGGGAGGAGCAGAAGAAGCAACAACTCCCGGGGCAGTAGCAGCTTGAATTCTTCTACCCGTCCGTCTTCCGCATCTTGTTAACTTTCTATTCCACCGGAGCAGAAGGCAAACACTTTCATTATCTTTGCTGCCGGGATCTAGTGTGCTTTGATCTCCTGATTAATCGCTCCTCCCCATCATCCAAAAGGTGGAGAGGATAGAGCCAGGCGGCGGCGAGACGAGCTCCTGTGCCGGAGAGGTCGAAGCAGCAGCCTGTCGCGCTACTACCACATGGTGCACTGAACTTCGCCTTCCAAGCGACTGAACTAGGGTTGAATGGGGCTTCTTGTTTACTAGATGTTTGCCGTCGAAAGGCGCTCACTCCACCTCCGCTCAGCCGGAGGAAATCGATGAACACAATTAATTAGAATTAGAATTGGCCCGGATGAAACTTCGTGGCGGGAAGAGGAGAAAGTGCGCTAATGTACCGCTTTTCTGTCTGCAAGTCCCTGCACCACCACCACTGTCACCGCCCGACAAGGGTTGTTGATTGCGCCTAATATCCCCCCGAGGTACGACAGGATTAGGCGGTCTTATCCGAAAATCCCAGTACTCACTTTACACGATGATGTATTGTCAGTGAATTTGCGGATTATCTTATGCTTGGGGACGTTTATTAGCGTTACTATTGTCACCGATACAGCCATCACGATGATGACTTGGATTTTCTTCGAATCAAGGAGGGCGAAGTCCCGACATTTGCCGCGGGGGACGTGACAGTGTCTTGCTTCCCCAGCCATTTCGCCGGGAAAATGCCCGAAAGGCTGCAGGACATCTCGATTGAATGCTGACTGGCACCAAATTTGATTAAACCCTTAATTCCGATTGCTGCTCGTTGTTCGCCCTGTCACTCATGAAGAAAATTAAAAGTTCTTTTGTCCCTGACTAATTGCTATGGATTGGTCGTTGCGACCACCTTTCTCTGTAGCTACCCCTTTCGCAGTCGCAAACCTTCTTGGTGATTTGCAAAGAAGCAAGTCGCGTCCTTTTGATCTCATCGACAAATTATGTGCCCTTCGTGTCCTGCTCTTTGCTCTTTTCCAATTGGGCCGCATTCTCGCAATTTCAGAAATTTTTGTCGCGTTGGCCCTAAACTTTAGAAGTTTGCAAGCATCTCGAACCGGGAACAACAGCTCGTGCCAGACGAGTCTTGTTAGCTCTCTTAGCCTCTTTGACTGTTTAAATATTAATAACATTACGCGCGATGTTGGCACAAGGACCCACAGGGGTGGGTTTGGTCGGGCACCTAGTCGCGGGCCTGGCAAGTACAAACGAAACAACTTTTTACTTAGCTACAATAAATTTAACACAAAATTGGTTTAATTTCTTCTTTTGTATTTGTCTTTTATCTAGCAACCTAACCACCCACAGCTGCTCCTTTCCAGCCGCGGACCATTTAAGATGCTACTTCTACTCGAAATCGGGATTTTTTTTTATACCATCGCTCGGCACTTTGGGCGCTGCGCCATTGCTTTTAGTTCTGCAACAGTACTACCACGGCTACCGTTTTCTGTTGGTCCGCTCCCAACCGGGCAAGATAATTTTCGTTTTAACCGCCCTCTGAAGGTTTTTGTTTCGTGCTCTGATTCCCGGAGCCGCACTTTTGCGTTTGTTTCTTTTATTTCACAAACGACTCTCGGCCCTGTTGTTGTCCAGGGATTCCTTCGGAACTTTCTGCGATTTAATTGGGTGCTATCTATAGGATGGAATTTTTGATGAAGTGGTTTGTGTTCGCTACGGACACCGCAGATTGAGGACAGCAGTATTATAGCGCGGGGGTACTGTTGGCTGCACTTTAACTTTTCAATTTGTGCTCCCTCTTGCGAATAGGTATACAAGGCGCACTTAGCCAAATTGAAGAGGTTTTAAGTGGAATCCTAGAAAACGCGCTCAGTGCCATTAAAATTTTATCCTTTGTAGGGAAAAGTGCCACTTTTTTATCTGGAGCTTTTTCTAATTAACTAATTTTTGTGTCAACATTGCGCAACGAGAGCGATAAAAACAAACGTTTCAAATTTTGTTAGAAGGTACATCTAAGAAAATACAAAGAAACCAGAAAATTTTACGATCTTTTTCGCCTAATGGAACGATAATGATTAGATGATGCTGCTATTTCGACCGAATTATATGAAGAAATATACACAAACTTAATTAAAAGTAATTGAAAGGAAAATTTTGCTTTCAATTGAAATTTCTCTAGAGATACTAACAACAGACACAAAAAGTATTTAACATCAAATTACCATGAGTTAAATAACGTAAAATCAAGATTTAAAAAAAAATTACAAAACCTATTGGTGATAGGGCTTTTCGGGAGAGGGGGAGGATGCCTGGTGGTATATATATATATATATATATATATATATATATATATAATATTTGAGCTCAAACTCACAGTTTCTATCTGTTATATAGACAGAAAACCTATTTGAAATTGGTTCTATCTACCACTGTAAGTGCTGTAGATGAGAATATTTTGCTGCCTATTCTTAGTTCTTTCATTTTAATGTGAATTTATATGGAAAGCAGTACTTCTTGGCTGCTTTATCTAAAGGGAAAATTTTGTTGATATTATTTCAGAAATTGGCTTATAACTTTGAGGTTGCATATTTTATTATTTAGAGGATCTTTGCAGCTGGTTTGGAGTTGCGATAATACAGGCACACACATATAAACACACAAACAAATGCTACAAACTTAAAATACCCTTCTTTTACATCGGGGCTTAACAAATAATCCTAAGATTTGCAAGGAAAAGAATGGAAATTTACGTGTTAAACTCTTTTTCTAAGTATGAGCTTCCGAAGTTGTAAAAGGGCTGCTTGCAAGAGTTTACTAAATTTAAAGAAAAACCTAATTATTTTAATACTTTTTTACGTACAAATATAAAGATTAGATTTTACTTATTTTGTATTAACAAGCAGTTATAAAAAGATTAATAATAACTTGTAACATATTTAACATTTGTTCACATTTTCGAAATTTTAGAGATTTTTCCGTACATTACGGATTCGTAAACGTATTATATTCCTCTAAAAAATGAGATTTGATGAGGTATTTTCGTTCACTAATTCTTAATGTGCGAATAAAATTATGTATATAAAAATGATATAAATGTAACTCTCGTTCGGTTATCTTGACTTTATCCTATGTGTACTCGTATTGTTAGAGATTACCTTAAGTCCTGTACGAATTGCGGCTAAAATTCATGCACTAGTTAATTATTTCCAACCATGCAAATCGATTATCCAATCATCTTTTAAACAAAGATTTATGTTTTTAGTTTTCACTGTATATGTTAACTATAATTTAGTGAATGGCATTATCGTTATAAGTTAATTTAACGCCTTGGAAGCGTACTACTTTCCCAATATTTTCTAATAATTCAGTAGTCCTTAGAAATCATATATTGGTTTGGCAACTAGGAGATACGACGGCAAATAAAAAAAAAATAAAATAAAATTCGCAATCACTTAGTTGCCAACCCAATATAAACATACAAAATATAAAAGTAAAAATTGGTTATTAATAATTAATATTAAAATAATATTAAATTTTATTAATAAATGCTAAAATTAAATTTGTTTAAAGTTTCTTACTTCGTAAAAAACAATTAATTTGGCGCTAAAAGCATTTTATACTTTCCTTTAGAAAATATATGAGAAAATCTTTCAAATAAAGGAATTAACAGCAAATAACTTATTCGATTTATCGATGGCAGAAGCATGTGTTTTATTGGGTGAAGTGGAATTTATTTTTAAATTTGTTTATTTGCATGATTCAAAGGAATGGAAGAATTCTCCTATATTTTTTCCAAAACTTTGAAAGAATACGTAGAAAATGTTGGCAGAAAAATTTTACATTTTGGAAATTCAAGTTAAGTTTCTCGGCAAATAAACTCGAACATTCAGTTTCATTAAGATTCGTGAGGTAATCTCGTGCTTGTATTGAGATTGAGATTGAGGTTTGTAATAAAATAACAAATGGATAATGTAATTCTAGTTCAGGAATGGTGAATTAGTTTTGTTCCGTTTACGAAGTTTCACTTCATCAGAAATAAAGTAGAGGTTAATTTAACGAATATCAATTACCTAAATTCCTCATCATCATATTCTCTTAAGTCTTTAGTTTAGTTTAGTTTTTATATATATATATATATATATATATATATTCATATAGGGTTGGCGGGAAACTTCTGCTGTATTTTAAAGGAAACATTTGAATTAGTTTTATGATGAGTTTCTCAGCAGTCGAATGGTGGATGCCTAATTCTTTTATAATTGCTCCAGAGGTTAGATGGATCACAAAATGACAAAATCTCATTATTGACCTTAGATGACCGCTCAGATCGACGACCTACTTTGAGACTGAAATATCCGGAACGACATTTGGCAAACCATCTTTGGTAGGTTTGAATATTTACAAATTTCACTTTCCAATGTGTTACATCAGCTTTTACAAGCTTCCTTTTTGGAGCTCATACCAAATGCAATGTCAACGTATAGAAAATCATATGAGCGTGAAGTGCTATATGAATATCGTTACATAAATTATTTTATCTAGCTCGACTCTCTTCTTGATATAGGAGGAAAAATAGTTGAGTTATGAACCCAATAATTTTTCAAATAGTAAAGCAAACCTATAAATTTATGATGGGACGAAGTTCAAAATAATAAGGACTGAAAATATTACACAATATTGTTCTCTTCGTCATATTTTAACGGGTAATACCTAGGTGTACAATATATGTTTTATATATATATATATATGTATATATAATATTGCATTATAGAATAGAATTATGAAAACAATCTAAAATAATCTAAAATTAGGAATATGAATGTGGAATCGGTCGGTCACACTTTTCATTAGAACAAAAATTGCTCGAAAAGCTATCAGCAACGAGGCCACGCGTAGCTCAATTGGTTACAGATCTTTGAAGTACCAATTCGAACAATACGGGATCGAGCCCTGCCCCCTGGTTAAAGTCGTAGCTTTTTTCGAGTAATTCTCACATGAAGTAAAAAGGTAATAATTGTCTTTTACATAAATAAAAATCTTAAAAAGTACAAATCGACATTACTACAAAGTATATTATTGCATGGCCCATTTATTTTTAAAATGGTCTAAGTCCAAAATATCATTGGGTCGTTTTTGCTTTTAAAGAATAGATGTGTATAAAAACCTACCTTATGAAATTTTTGACTTGCACTACTAACACAAAATATACGGTTCATATGCATAGAAGCCCAAGCAAGACAATATTGCTAAAGTATTATGTAAGAAGATCTCAGAATATAAGATAAAACATTGGATTTTCCTGTTATTCTTGTCATACTGTACCATTGGCGTAGCAATAGTATTGGCATCGTAAGTTGCATTTTCTTTTTTATATAATGCGATATGCCTATTGCATAATAAACTACGCCTAATTCTGTTTTTCGGGAATTTGATTTAACGCGATCAAAAAAATTTAATTTGACTTAGAGCGGTAAAGTGATATTCAAATCTATTAAAAACGACGAATTCTTTAATCACATTATTTTAGCTGGCTCTTTAAATTTCGGACCAATCGCTTACCTTTCTATGGGATACCGTATCTTTTCTATGTGAATTTATTGGGAACGTACCTATCGTAGACAGAATTGAGTGCATACTGGGGTTGTTTCACCAAAGTTTATTAGGTAGTTTTTCATAATTAGTATGGTATTACAGTATAGGCAATTTTGCAGTTCCAGCGCAAATTTTCTGAAAACCAAACAATATGTACAGTCGATTTCATATCTTTGAACAAGAATGATTTTGTCTTGTGCTTTAAATAACATTTCAGGTTAATTTTAATATATTTAAAATGAACGAGTATACTAGCTAGATCATGGTAATTTGCTATTAAATTGAAATTTAAAAGTGACTTCTTATAGCTATTTTTTTAGGTTTCCTAGTTGTACTTATACAAACCTTCAACGCTTGAACCAACACTTTATAGGTTCAAATTTTATAAAATTATATTATGCGAATTACGGCAATTTGATTGTACTAATGTTCGCGTGGTCCACTATCTCTATAAAAATGTAGTTTCGAACCGATAAACAGCTATACATACTTTTACTACGGCAAAGCATAAAATCAACTGACATTTGATTAATATGTATAACAGAAGACTTACTGAATTAACGGGCATAGCTGAGTTAAAACCGTCAAATTATCTAGCTTCTTCTAAAATACAATACCGTACCCCTTTTATCGAAATTGGATGCTAACGTGAGCAATGAGCCGGGTGGAAACTTTATTTGCCAAAACATATATTTTTAAATTTAATCAATTTAACCTCAAAAATACAATTCCAATTGTTGGTTTTGTATGCAAGTAACTTAGTTTGTAGCAAAAATATCTCCTAAATTAATTCGTTTTGTTTTAAAAGTGTGAATTAATTATATTCCTTGGTAAAAATCCATCAGGGTCATTGCGCGCGCTACAATTCGAATTTTGACATTCATCTTGCGGTGTTGTTTTCCGGCAGGATCTTGGAATTTTTTAAGCCGATAAAAAAAAAAAATTATATTTTCAAGGTTTTAACCGGGTATGCTCCGCCTCTCTAGCCAAGCTTAATTGAATTTTAACAAGCAAAAGGTTACGTTAAATTGTAGTGGCTGCCTCTAGGGCACACTAAGGCTACTGGTTAGACCCATTGTGATATCAGAGTCTAACTGGAAAACCATTTTTTGCCTCTGATGAACAAGCCCAAGTCCCGGATGCTTATCGAACTCAGATTAGATAGTTCATTAAAGAAGGGAGTACCCAGGTTACGGCACCTGCGAATTGCGAAGTCTGGGCAATGACAGAGGAGGAGGAGGAGCTTAATGCTCTCTTCCTCTTCCTCGTAATGACAATTTTTAGAGAAGTCGTTAGATGGTACACCGAGCCTATCGGCATGCTTGACTATTAGGTAGTGCCCGGTGATTACCGCTACTACTTCACTAATGGCTTTTCTTTCAAGTAAAATAAGCTCGGTTATATTAAAAAAATTAATTTTATTATATATATGTATATATATCATATGTAAACACTACAACTCTCAAATATAAAACTCAGCAGCACGACCGATGGTGTCCAAGTAACGAGTACTCCGCAATAAATATGCCCATTCCCGAATCTTGCCTAACCTTTTATACCTCTAACCTGGTCATAACTAAATCCTTTGGCGCCTAAACTATGCGCATGCTAGGACATGTTCAATTAAGAAGGTGCCTGTTTCCTATTTTGTTCATTGCACATGTGCGAAGGACTTTATGGCCATGCACAGGGAACCTATGCTTCCCTTCTTAGAATTGCACAAAATGTGAATCGTACTTGTCAAAAGAGGTTCAGTTATTGTTTTTCCCTTTCGGCACTTAGTTACGAACAAAACTGTTTGTGCCGATCCGTCTGAGTATTTATTACCACAGACATTCGACGCTATTTCCAGATTATCATACTGCTGCTCGTCCTTACAAACACCCGTGCTGCTGAGAAGATATGCTACAATCTTTAATTTACTTATTTAAGACCAAGCGGGATTCCCTGGTTTTTCCGTGGCCCTTACATATAGAGGTTTTTAATCAAGTTTTAAGTAAAGGTGTTACTTAATTAAACTTAACTACGTATTATTATTATTAAGCAAAAAAACTTGGAGAAAATAATAAATTCAAAGATACGAGAATGTTACTTAAAATAATTAAATAAATAGGACAGATTTGTGATTTTTAATTTCACGAAAGCGATTAATATGCAACGCAATCTATCAGTCGATTGTAATTCCCGGCATATTTCAATGATTTTGATTTTGTAAATCTGTACATTTAAATAAATATTTAGCTTTAAAATATTTGCTTTGTCTAAATAAAATACTTATTCTATACAGTTGAGTGAAACATAACAAATTGTTTGCGGTACTGAATATACAAGAAATATTCTCAGCAAAATAATAATTCCACCGTCTGAAACTAGTTTCGTGCAATTTGGGTTTGTATTAATTGCTGAAAATATACCACAAGTTGCAATGATCGCCTGCCAGAAAAGTAAGTGGTAATCTCAAATTTTCAGTATATTATAAATGCACTCCTTGCCTCAGGACCTGTATTTTTTTTAGTAAATAACAAATCCCTCGTCGAAGTTTAGCCATTTACAGAGTGATTCTGGTTCTGACGCTAATTACCAGATTCCAATAAATAAATAATACACGTCAAGTTCCGGGTTCAAGTGGTGGAAGAGGCACTGGGGACGGGCAGTAGTCTGTGCGGTGTAATATCCACGGAAATAAGCAGAATGCAGACCTAAAAATTAATTAGACCCGGGGCATTTGCTTGCTTGACGTAATAATTCACCTCAATTCGTAGAATAAATTAAATTTTCGAAGAACTAGCTGCCACGTTCTGCGGTTTGTAATTTGCAGAGCTCTCAGTGCATGTCCAAACGCACGTTGTACCACGTTATTTCACCAAGCACTCTCCGACACTCTACCCTGGTTTTGTATGATTTCAACTTAGGTTGGGTTATTTTGGTTTTATATGTTTGTCCTGCTGTGGTCGCATTATTTGCACGCCCTGTTCTTCTTAAAAATACTCCCGTTTTGCGAATGATCTACAAATGAAAAAGCCCACTTCCCCCTTATTGTACAAGGAAATAAAAATAAAAAGGCATATTGCATTCTCGAAGGAGTAGCACCATCCAGACTTAAGGTGGTTTTCAACCTGCCCAGTGGAAGAGAGCACGTTGCCGGAACAGCTAGTGAGCAGGACGTGGAGTGCAAAAGAATCAACAAAAGGGCCAGGAAGGGCTGTCGAAAGCAAGCAGTCCAATGCACCGCAACGAAGGGTTGCAGCGACATGTTATTAAATTTTCTGTCAGTCAGCAGAATTGAACTCCTGCCCGGCAGACCTTATGACTGCTCTAAATGGCGGCCCTCATAAAGAATAACATGCTGAGAAATGATGCTCGAAAACATCTATAGACGTGTACGACACGGGCACTGCCTCGGCATGGACAGGGAACAGCAGCGGTTCCGTGTCGATGATAGCCACATCGAAAGTGGAAGGATGGTCAACTCGTTCGTTCCCTCCCCATTCACGGCAAGACGACGTGGAGACGTCCACGACGAAGTATTCAATTTGCCAGGCTTTACCCGGGACCTCCCGTGCCGTCTTCGTCTATCCGTCCCAGCAAACTCGCTGACAACGGAACCTAGTCGGAGGAAGATAATTGGAGGGACGGTGCGGAAATTTCTGGGGGATCAATTTACCTCAATTGAAGTCGATGGCGTTGAGATGAAATTGACCACCCAAATTACTTGACCGCCACTCCACATGACAGTCTAGCGAGCTTGGCACTTTAATTCCACCTGCTTGGGTTTGCATCTCGCGAATTGTGCGGCACCTCTTTTAAGCTTGACAGGTGAAAATGTGGAGAGTTTCAAAGGTACATTTAATCTGGCAGCTTAAAAATTTGAAAAAGAAATGTTACCCTCTACAATTGACTTGCTTACTGATTCCTTAATTTATCGTGTAATGTAATGTAATGTAATTCTTCAACTAATTTAATCTGAAGTCCATCAGCTACATAAAGTGCTATTACAAACCTTGTAATTGGAAATTTGTCCAACTCTTACCACTGATTTTCATACAAATATATGAGGATTTATGTTTAGTTCGGGTAGCAGGCTGTTATAAAATCATCAATTTTGTTTAGTTTTTTCCTTTGTTTCTGAAAATATGCAAGACTACGCAGCGTCTCACACCAATATTATCACAATTGTAAAGAGCCATAGGCTTTTTGATAACTTTGAATAATTGTGCAGAAAAAGTATAACGCCGATTAAAGCTTAATCTTTCTTTCAATAACCAACATTTTTAACGTCGTTTAATTATCCCTGTTAGATTTTAATTTCGACCTTAGATCGGCACGCTTTTGGTTAATTTTGCGAGTACCTAAATTGAGTGGCCAAACACCGCCGTAGATAAATAAAGCAAACGCAGTACACTAAGGACTAATATAAAATTAAATTGCTTTACTTGAATTTCTATGACTAATCGGTTCGGTCTAGGATCAACTAAAAATATATAGGGTGGGCTATCTGTTGGTTCTTTATTCAGTCTATGATTTTTAGTACTTAATGTCTATTCTAAGAAATTCTGTGATATATGAAAGGTAAAAAATATGCCATTTATAATTATAGAGTGGCTAACAACACAACAGCATATTTTGGTTGTATTGTATTTTAAAAATGGTCGTTCAAAAAAAACATTTTGTAAATGACGTGACAGTTTTTTGTCAACATAAACAACCTGCGTGTAATTGGCAAAATTATTGATCGTCTGGAGCGGAGAATCCTCATGTTATTCACAAAGCAGAACTTCATCCTCCAAAAGTTACTGTTTAGTGTGGTTTATGGGCTGATGACAGGAAAATGCTCTTACAGTGAATGGGGAACATTATCCTAACATGTTAACTGGCTTTTTGTGGCCCAATTTGAATAAATTGGGTATCAACGACTTTTGGTTTCAAAAAGACGGAACGACATACCACACAAATCGTGCAACAGTCTATTTATTGTCCACAAAATTTGTCGATCGCTTCATTTCAAAAAATTCTGAAGTTCACTGCAGAAGCTCGGATTTAACACCACTGTGTATATTTTTAGGATCTAATAAGGCTACCCATCTTCACTTGATTGAACACATAAAAGGTTGTATTTCTTATATTACATCTGCATACCCTTTAAAATCAAATGTATAACACATAAAATATAATTGAATTAAAGTGTCTTAAAATTTTGTGGAAACTGGTGTTAATTGAAATTAAATGGAATATTTCCAAATAAACTGAAGTGATTTATTGTATATTAAAGGGTGTTTCGCGGTTTTTTTTAAAGAATAAATAAAATATAGATGGCGCACTGAATTCGTCTTGGTATTTTGACATTTAAGAAGTGTGATATATGACATTTATAAAAATGGTTTCGTACACGATACAACAACGCGTTCAAATTATTGAACTATTTTATGAAAATCAGCGTTATTTGAAAAGTGTTTTTAAAAATTACGTGAATTTTATTGTTTACATAATCGTCCATCTGAAATCATTATTGGTCGAATTATTCAAAAATTTCAAAAGACCGGTTCGGTGGAAGATCAAAAACGTGAAAAACACGGTCGTAGCTGTCGTTCACAAGAAAATATTGATTTGGTTCGTGAAAGTGTTGCTGAAGATCCAAAATATTCATTAGACGACGTTCACAACAAGTTGGACTTAGTGGATCAACAACATGGCGTATTTTACACAAGGATTTAGCTCTGAAGGCATATAAATGATACAGGAACTAAAGCCATTAGATCATTTAAAACGTCGATCTTTTGTTAATTTGATCAATGAACAACCAGCTTATTTTTCTTAAAAAATCATGGTTTGCGATGAGGCACATTTTGAACTTGGTGGCTATGTTAATAAACAAAATTGCCGTATCTGGGGTGAGGAAAATCTACGAATTATTCATGAGAAACCAATGCATCCGAAACAAGTTACTGTTTGGTGTGCATTATGGTCAGGTGGTGTACCTCACTTGTTCGAAAATGCTGCTGGTGAAGCTGTAACTGTCAATGGTGATCAATATCGTCGGATGACAAACGATTTTTTGTGTCCTGAATTAATGAATATTGATCTAGAGGATATTTGGTTTCAACGTCTCACTTTTCACAAGAAACAATTGATTTATTGAGAGAAAAATTTCCTGGACATGTAATCTCAAGAAACGGTGATGTTAATTGGTCACCAAGATCATGTGATTTGACCCCGTTAGACAATTGGGGTTATGTGAAAAGTCAGGTTTATAAAAACAATCCACAATCGATTTCTGTTTTGAAAAATGAAATTATTTGTGTCATTGGTGAGATTGAGCCTCAATTATGTCAAAATGTCATTGAAAATTTTAACAAAAGAGTGGGCGTCTGTGGAGCTGCAAGAGGAGGCCATTTGGCAGATATTATTTTTCGCATATAAATGTCATAACTGATACTTCCATTACCAATAAAAAGTTTTTGAAAATGAATGCGAATTATGTGTTTTATTTATTCTTTAAAAAAATCGCGCAATTTGAAATACCCTCTATTAAAGCTTCAAACAAACACTAATTTTTAAAGGACATCAGTTATAGTAACAACCGCGATAATATGATAGTAGTTTTTAGTATTTATTTATAAATCTAATGTCATAATAACGACACCAGCACCTAAGGTCATCTAACCTTTTATTATTATTTATTACTAAGATTAATTTCCGGTGTTATGTATTGTAATTAATTGCTAATTTTACTGAACTTAAAGAAAACATACAGTGGTCGCATTTTTTATGTGCAGATGTTTTTTTTTTGTTTTATAAGATTATATTGGATACGTATTGTTAAAACACGAAATAGTAAATAATCCATAATAAATAATCCACCTGTTCTTCATTATTATAGATCCCTTTGTTTATGAATGAAATGTAGATAATCCTTTTTGATCAGTATTTACACCATTTACGTTTAGAATAAGTAATTAAAAGTAAATTTAAGAAAATTAATACAAAATTACTTATTAAATTCTAATTTCACCAATCACAAGAGTCATTATGTTATTGAGAGGTATTATCATCTCTGTTAAATGATATTGGATGTGCAAAAACGTTCAAAAATCAAAGCTTTTACTGTTCACATATGTAGCAAAAGTGTGTTTTTTTATTTTTTTATATAATTTTTTACAGAACGTTATTAAAAGTGTGTTAAACAGGTAATGTACAATCAACGTCACATAGCACATCGTATTCTATTCGTCAAATCTTTCAATTTAATACCCAGATAAATGGGGTCGTGGAAAAAATAATCCTTCATTTTGGAGCATCTGCTTTATTGGATTTAGAGTTGCGAAACATATCTTATCGTATTCTACTCGTCAAATCGTTTTATTTGTTACCAATATGAATGAGGTTGTTATGAAAAAGACAATATGCCATTTTGGAGGCGTCCATAGCGGATTTTAGAAAGATATTCAATATACTATATTGCACCTATTGTTATGAGAATTGTACATGTTTGCAGAGTGTTATGTATACGAATATAAGAAGTGGATAAAAAGGGAGTTACATGATTTTCTTACAATGTTACGAAGTTACAAGTTAAGGTATAATTGTGTGCTAAAGCATATTTAAACACTAAGGCAAGATTGCACGTTTTAACGTGAAAATGAACACATGTATGGGTGCTGTATAAAATTCCTATAATTTCCATTGTTTATTTTAATTCTAAAAATAGTTATGCATTAGAAATTTGAACTAAATTCCAATAAAAACGTTAACCTTACCTTTTCCTTGAAAGTTTGAAAGTTGTGTAGATACAAAAGCTCAAAAATTAAATATCTGAGAAAGGTTAAAATCAATTTAGCAGTTTGTGTACGTTAAAGCGGCTGCAAATAAATAGCCTACTTATGTTTATTGAGATGAAGCAGTTCATGTATGTAACCAGAATTTCGTAATTCTACCATAGAGACTAATTAGATAAAAATAATTTATATATATAAAAGGCAATTGTTTTTTGTTTGAATTGTTTCGGCTCCGAAACTATTGGGCCGATTGAGCTCAAATTTTGCCAGTATATTTGGTTTTGTAAACTAAGCGTATATCGCTTTCGATTCATATTATCTTGGCTTCTGTGCTAGGGGCACAGTATGCCAGGTCCAAACAAATTTTTGGGCTCGTCTGCCTCGATACACTAGTTAACAAAAAAAAGGGTCCCCATACCGCGAAGTTTATCCGTTTGTCAACCAAGCGCTAAGTGGGCAATTCGCCAAAAATATAAAATTCGCCATAGTCGTTTTCCTGCATTCTCGTTAAAAGCAATGGTCATATACTGACAAATTAATACATATTTCCTAAAAGCTGTCGTTGATGAAAAAACATTAATCTTTACATAATCAATTTCTTCTCAAAATTTTTATTATCTTTCAGATATGTTGCCTATCGTAGAGCTCGTTGAAACAAATTGTCCTGAGGTCCTGAGACAAAAATTAATCTGTCGAAAAGTAGTTTAAGAAAATTGTCAGTAATGAATGTTTTTCCAAAGAGAAATAATGAGTTTTAAGGTTATTTCATAAAAATTATTTTGAAGAGTCATTCATTTAACTTATCAGCAATTTTTTCATTTTTCTTAAAATAACGTTATGTTCACATTTTTATGATTTCGCCCTATTTGAATTCCTCTATGAACACAATTTTTCTAATTGTTGTCAAAGAGGGATTCCATTGTTTTAACTTTCCTTGCTTTGCACACTCTCTTGTTCGCTATTAAAGCCCCTAGAAAACATTTGAATCACTGTTTGAAAAAGAAAAACTTCAAATTACTTCCCTCGAAATCTCCCTTCCTGCAGAAGAGCTATGCCAAACACTATTCACACGAATTCCCTAATTAAGCCCGAAACAAAGGGAAACTATCAGCGAGAACATGAAAATTACTCGGACGCTAGGAGAACCAGAAGGACCCTCTAAGCCGTGCTCAAAAATACCCTAAACCGTGTGTTTGGAGCATTTCGAAAACTTGCTGGAGTTCGCCCCGATGCGCCCCAACATCCTCTGGCGGTAACAGCAGAACCTCCAGTGGTGGTCATAATGTGGCAATTATGAAAAAGAATCATCCATGCATCACTGCAGATGGACAGAACATTTTTAACCGAGTACTGGCCCGGCAAAATTCTCGCCAACCCACAAAGGATTCGGACCGTGAAATATTATTTGGATGACGGACGGTTGGTTTCCGGACGCTAGAAATAGATGACTTGTTGTCATAGAAGGCTGAAATGCTGGGTTATTTTCCGGTAGTGTGTAGACTACACGAGTAAAAACGCCAACACGTTAGCAGAAAGCCCGGGGATGAAAGGATTTTTGTGTGCCTATTTTAAATACATGGCGGGACAGGATAGGGTAAGAGAAGTGGTTTTTGTAAAGGGTTCTAGTTATAAAACACTATGGCCATCAGTGGTGGATGGTCTCGAAATTGTCTGGGGCTGCCGCCGTCGTCACCGTGCCCGTAATGATATTAAAATGGTGCGGAAACATATCGGACAAGGACTAAGTCCTCCAACTTTACGGTTCCGAAAGCATTCAAGTTGGATTGGACTTTAATGAGAGGAAAATTATTTCTAAATGTGACCAGGAGCGTGTCGGGTCACCGCTGTAAACTTTCTCCAACTCCCCACGTACATTTCGGACCTGTGGTCAATTCGTTTTGAAAGTTCTGCTATGGAATGGACTGGACTGCAGCCACGGACATGATGTGTCGCTTTGGAGACACAAATTCACCGGACAAAATTGAATCATCGCCAGGATTCGAGGACGGTAAGTCTTTGTGTGGGCCCCAGCTCTACCGCCCAAAAACGCCATTGCCCTTTCCGATTATTACTGGGCATGCCAGTAAGGCGCAACCGCTGCACACAAAGTTTTATTATATGCGGGAAGGATGTCGTTAAGTGTTTCGAGTTCTCCAAATTTTCCAATGAGAAAGAACCGAAATTTTACGACTATTAATTCGGGGATTGCTCAGCCAACTTCTCTCTCCTCATTAATTCCGTTTTGACTGTTGGGTGGGACAGTCGGATGCAGCTGATTATAAGTTACCAGGACAACTATTGGTTCCTGAATTCGGTGTAAATGTAAATGTGGCCGCTGCGCCCGCAACAAAGAGCACAACGATTTTATTTGAATACTGGTGTAGGGCAGTCATCTAATTCTCAACTCTACATACCTAAACATATTTCAAGTTCCTATTCAAGTAAACTTTTGATTTTTTATTGAAGATTCAAATTGCCTGAGAGAAACGTCGAGTATATTGTTTTAGTTGGTTTTTGTTTCCAAAATTAAGACTTTTTTAATATTATCATTGGCTACACTGTGAAAGTCTTTCGAAACAACGCAAGGTGAGTATTCATGTCTTTTATTTATTTGGGCCGAAGAAGTAACAATTTTCACAGGAAAGACCTGTATAAGAGCGCTGATTAGCGCCGAATGGTTAAGGTGAAATGCGAAAAAATTAAACAAAAGCTCAAGCTTAAGAAACTCAATGTAGCCAGCAATTTCTGGAGAACTGTTGAGAACTGTTGTCATATGGAGACCCCAAAAATTGGGTTCCGAACACTACTGATAAAAAAAAAAGTGAGGACAGCATAATATTTAATAAACTTGTACAATAAGGCTGGTAAAAAGAAATCGAATATAAAAATAAAATATTTTGGCAAAACTTTATATTTAAGTATTTCATAAATGACAGCAATAAATATTTATAAAAATATTGCTTATATTTACTAATAAGGTATGTTTCCCCTCTATTCTTTAAAACTTTCTCTAATCATCTTGGCATGGACATTACTAAGTTTTAAATTAAAGACGATGGAATTTCATTCTAAGCTTCGCTTCGCGTTTTGATAACTAGTGTGTGTACTTTTTAATGATTAATACAAAACAACAGAAACACTTCATCATTTAAAACGGAATTCGTTAAAAACCAAAATACAAAAAAAGTATAATAGTTCACCCACATCAAAAACGAAGTAAAATAGTTTCGTCTATTCTAATATTTTTATTAATATAATTGTTTTTATGAGTTAAAATTAATTTTGCCTATTTACAACTACGGTTTATTTAGAATTATATTTTAAATGGAGTTGATTAAAATGAATATTGCATTTAGCAATTGCCGAGTGCTACTGGATCTTGGGCTACCCTGGGTAGCATAAGCAGGGGCGGATTTACGCATAGGCAAAGTAGGCCTGTGCCTACGGCGGCAAAAAAAAATAGGGCGGCAAAATCTTGTAAGATTTTGCCGCCCTATTTTTTTCAATCATGTTTCAATTATTCAAAAACTTTTTGATTAATAAAAATGTACAGATACACATTTTTTTTTAATTTCATTTCATTTTGCGTTAAACAATCATTTCAAAAAGACGTCACTTTAATGAAACTATATTAAGTCACTATGTTAAGTCAGCAAATGTCACTATATACGTCCGGCAGTTTTAGAACGTTTGTAACTGAAATACTATAATATAATATACTATATATGTATAAGGCGGCACTTTGTTGCCTGCCTACGGGCGGCAAATTCGTAAATCCGCCCCTGAGCATAAGTTACTAATAGTATTGTATAACCAGAGGACTATTTTGAGTTGAGATCGTAGTTCCTACCGAAGAATTTTCCACAAGCCCACAGAGCTCTTGGAAATTTTCTCAGAATATTGTATAAGTGGGCATTTAAGTTTAGGCGTTTGTCGTGTGTACATAAGTATTTAATTTTATCTTTTAGAATACTCGAATGACGTCCTTTAAATATAAAACGTTTAAGACGGTACCTTTTGGCAAAGAGTACAATAACGGTTTTAGAGGGATTGGTAGTGATGTTTCCACTAACATACTAGTCCTTGGCCTCTTAAAGCGCGAACATCAATATGTCTGTGATGATTGAGCAAAATTGCTCTTATCCAAGTATCATACATCATAATAAATTCCATACCGGGTAATTACAGAGAACCAGTTTAGTTTCAGATGTTAAATGCGTTTTGGAAACGTTTTTAAGTGCTAAGTGGGTTTAATCCATTTTATGCCAAATTGGTTTTGAAAAGAATCTTCTTTAAACTGGTTTAGACGTTGCTTTCTTTTACTTCATCTTCGAATAAACAATAAATCAGCTCACCCTACTCACTGTTCCAGTTGATAAAGGGTGGTTGCAAATGCGCTGTTCTTTTCAATTTCAATCGAAAACAAAAAAAATTCCCTTCCCGATAACTTCGCTGCAAATGTTTATTGTTGGGACGGAGTTTTTAACCTTTTCACACATTTCAATCCTAAATTTGCATCAGAGGTAGAAAAAATGGGAAAAGGCACTGCAGTCAATTTGGATAGTCTCCCCTAAATTGAGCCGCACTCACACGGAAATTAACAAAAGATACCGTCAGATATCGAAGGTTTATTCAGTTGCATCAGCAGGGGGCTTCAAAGGCTGTGAAGGAGGCGAACAACCTCTTCACATATTGCCGGGAGGCGAAGGTGCACCAACATCCCACTCTGAGATCAAGTTCTAATTTCCGAACTGCATGCATCACGCTTAGCTGCAGATTTATTATATGTAGCCGGGTTGGTCGGGCGAGGTCCTTTGCGTACTGCACTCCCTCGTAACAATTCCGCAGTAAATCAAAGACGAATTTGAATAGGAAGCCCATTAAGGTGGACGCATGGCGGTCCCCGTAATTTACTGTGTCACAATACACGTGCCAATTAAAATATCTGCGTGCTGCGACCACAGTCCCGCAACCAAAACAGGACGTTGGGGGCATGCAAAAAATAGAAAAAAAACGGATACGAAATATGGTGCCTCGGAGGCTGTAAAATGAGTTTTGTCGGATTGGTTCGTTGCCTGCGAAATTGATGTTACAACATATGCATAATATGGTTCGGAACTTGTCCCCCATAATCCGGGGATATGCTTTCAAATCAAAAGGATTTCGTAGAGCTTAGTAATATAATTTATGTTAGGCAGGCACAATATCCGTTTCACACCCCATCCACGTTAAAAACCAGAATTAGTTGGGTCAGTTCAACCCAATACATACATGCAGGTATGGTTCTATATATTTTCTTAGTTAATGCAAACATTTAAATGTAAATATGTATTCATAAAACATAAATTAAAGAAAGACACAATTCAACTTCAATTAACAAAAATATATTTGAATTTATGTCTTTCATCTTTTCAATTTTGAAACTTCTTTTTCCTAATTAAACATACGAGGCTCATATTGATACTGTTTTTCATGTATTATTACCTAGAATATCCGGGCAATCAAAAAGACTGATTTAATATTGGTTGATAATTTACTATTATTTAGTTATTAATGTTCATTAGTTTCTTTAGTTTTGATATATTAATTTTATTATTAGTATTTTTAATGATATTAAAATTAACATGTAAAAAAGTAATATACATTAAACATTTAAAAAGTTGCAATTACTGAAAGTTAGACTTTCATGTCGATTGATAAGTGGTTTTAATATTTTAAGCAGAAGTGTATAAATACATAATTAAAAGAGCAGATTTTATAACTTTAATTTGTATCCCTGAAATGCTTAATTGGTCCAGTACTTAAAAATTATACCAGTTTTCTCATTTTTGCTGGAATCGTCCGATTGATCTTATATTGTTGACGGAGAATGTGTTTATATTATTTATAATAATAAGTCCAATTGTGCGATTCGAGGAAAATGTGTTTTGTCTCAGGAAAATGTCTCACAAGATTTGAGAGATGTCTCGGCAAGAACTTGTCGTGGAAATAGCCCAAGAGTCAGAAAAAAAGCGTTACTTTTATATTTAACAAGTCGTTGTGATTAGGAGTATTTTCAGATACATGAAGTTCGTAATATATTATTGCAACATTCACAAAGGTGAAGAAAATTTGGTTGTCAATTATAGACCTATTGTAATATTGCCAGCAATTCCTAAGAACATTTGACTGAAAATCATTAGTCAGTTTGAAACAACAAGCTTTTATTAAAGTATGCTCTACAGTGACAAATCTGACTACTTTTACATCCTCCTTAACAGAGAGTGTAGAAATGAAAGCACAAACTCATTGCATTTATATAGCCTTCTCAAAGGTCTTTGACAAGTTATCTCATGAGATATTACATTTTAAACACTCCAAACTTTATTTTACTTCACTCATGTTTAAATGGATTTAATCTTATTTGAGTGGGAGATACTTCAAAGACAAGACAGTTTTTACTAAATCTGATGTTCCCCGGGGTAGTCATCTTGGCCCTATACTTACTTAATAGTCTCGGGTCTGTGGTTAGGCATTCTGAGATTTTGATTTATGCTGAAGATGTTAAGAGTTTTGGGCAGTTCAATAATAATAACCACTGCTCTCTGTTATAGAGTGCACTGGTATTTTTAATGTATGGTTTAAGAATAATAATCTTAATGGTGGTAAATGTAAACAGTTCTTTCTTGGATAATATTATTGAAGTTAAAAACTTAAGCGTATTTTTTGATTCTAAGGTAACTATCAACAATACCCGTACGGCAACGAAACGTAAGATCTGCCGAAAACATCGTCGCTGTCTGTAAGAGTGTGTAGGGGAATCCGAGGCAGTCGATTTCGCGTTGCTCACAAGAGCTTGGCCTTTCGCAGATCACAAGTTGGCGAATTTTGCTTCGTGACTTGGCCCTGGACCCTTACAAAATTGAAACAGTTACTGTTTGGTGCGGATTTTGAGCTGGCGGCGTCATCGGTCTATATTTCTTTGAGAACGACGTTGGCCAGGCCATCACCGTCAACGGCGAGCGCTATAGGTACATAGGTACATTATGCACGAGCGATTTAAGGGCATGGTCATCTCACGGGGAAGTGAGGTGAACTGGCCACCGAGATCGTGCGATTTGACGCCGTTAGACTTTTTCTTGTAGGGTTTTCTCAAGTCGCAGGTGTATGCGACTAAGCCAGAAACCAGAGCGGCCCTCAAAGCCAACATAACCCGTGTCATTGGTCAAATTCAGCCTGATTTACGCGCCAGAGTAATGGAAATTTGGACATTTTGGATTTGCGCCACCCAGAGAAGGCGCGGCGGACATTCCGTACCTAATGGCATCGATAGGCCTTTCAAACAAATAAAAAATTTCGATGACATCTCACATACACTTTGTTTTATATAAATTTAAAGATAGGAAGTGCTTAATGAAAGACCTTTTATTAAAATATAACATAGATAACAAGCGGGCAGAAGCGGAAGAAGTGATGTGGCACAATACTTAACACATTAATTTTAAATGTCACAACAATAAACATGAAAAAATGCCAACATGACTTTTTCTACCATATACGCGGTATAACTCAGGATTAAAATGCCATGTTGCTTATATTGCGTCTTTGGTCCGTTAAGGATTAATTTGCATATAATGTATCTAAATCTTTCCTGTGAATCAATCTATCGAATCAAGAAAGCTGGAACAAAATCTTTTCAAAATTCTATGGCAACTGTCATCCGCCATTTACCATCTTGAAATTAAAACTTTTTATAGTAGTTTTTGAAATTGTGGCTGAAATCTTTGTATTAATTTACATTAAAAACCTCTTAGTTTTCGAAAATCGGTCGCCACAAATCCAAATTTTGATAGTAGATTTGAAATTAGTGGCCTTAAAATACCCTTGGTAGTAATTTCCACTTCAATTTATACGAATATTATCTTTTATAGTTGCTGTATATTCAAAATGAAATATGTAGTGCTTTCAATTAAAATATGAAAATTATCGCATCAAGAGTTTACACGTGATTGAGCAATAAATAAACAAATTTTCGAATTTGTAAATATACCAATCCCAGACCACTTGCAAAGATTAGGGTGTGAGAACACTTAGTTCTAAAGAACCGAAAAATTACTGCATTTTCGCCAAAAATTCATTAATATTTTTAGCTAGAATGCGGATAAATATAAAAGATTTTGTGCCTATCCCATATTTTTACTTTTCCTTGCTTCAGTATATGAATATTGATATAAAATTGGTATATTATATGGGAGATTGCAACATCGAAATTCCTTCGGGTTTTACTTTTATTCAGGTTGGCAGCCACAAAGTCTTCGTTGCCCTCGTGCTCTGATGCTCTATAAAATGGCTTAGTGCACAGACAGCATACGCGAAGATTACCTTATCGGACTTTACTTTTTCCGACTTAACCGTTATTCATCGTCTTAGGTTTTGAATATAAAGTTTAAGGACATGCTGAACCGTGTAAAAGCCCTAAACATGAACGTAGAGAAAATGTTTGGGTGTAATTTAAAGCTTCTTTAGGCTCTATATTCAAAACATTCTACATTACAAGCCGTGAATTGGTTCAGCGCACGCATTTATCTATAGGACAAAGTGGTCAGTATATCTCAAAATCTTCTATTAAAAAATTACGTAAACATGGATAAAAACTCGTGGTAGCTTCTAAACTAAAGCTTGACTTTCACTCACGATTACCCTTAGAATTTATCTTTTTAATTCATGATACTTTTTACTGCATTTTTAATTGAAGTATATCGAATTTTTTAAATCACATCCAAATCAAGAGGAAAAACGAATGCTAGTTCATTTGTATCCCAAGATACGAAAAATTTTTGAACTTTCGCTAGAAATTTATTAATATTTTGGGCCTATATGGAGTAAAACTCCCTGAGGTTCATGTGGTTTTAATTTTTAAATGTTTGATGTTCTAGCGTATAAAGTAACTGATTTAATACAATAATTTTTGAGTTTTACTGCACGGTGAAATCAGAATAAATTTTGCGACCTGTCAGACCACCTTATTTATAATATTTAATGATGCTGCAAGTGGAGTGTGAACGACAATCATACAATAGAATGTAGTAAGTATCTCGCACCAAGATTACAAGGTAATAAATAAACAGTACATATTAATCTCATTTTATATATATTTTTATTCGCCAATGTCGTTTAAATTAATATCAAAATACCATGCCATATATGTATTCTATATATATTTATATAATCTATATTTTCTTTTTGCAACAAATAAAACGTTATGACAATCTAAATCTATAAACAAAGGTCTACCTAAAATAGAGTTAAAATAGATAAAAAAACAATTTACGAAACATAAAATAAAATCACGGTTTGTCCAACGAACTGAAGTTGGAAACTTGATAACAAAAATACATAATATTTTAAAAATTTTCCGTGAAATGTATTTATTTTCAAAAACTAATTACTTTATACAATTAGATGATGAATGCAGTTTATAGCAGGCGGACTCTCATGAAAATTTTGTTCGCCAAGATGGTAAAAAACGGTTGTAGAGATTAATGGTACCTTTTTAGAAATTATTTACTGTGTATCCCAATGTGCATCAGTTAGTACCACTTTCCATTTTTCTTCATTAACTTGTCGCTCGATTCCAAAGTAGGATTTTTCGTGCATAAGATTGTTTCTTGGATTTCCCGCGATGAACGTAACCCTCACTGTCTCGCCAATTTCGTACTCCCTGTTAGATTCTAATTTTACTGTTCCAAAGTCTTTTCCAATCGGATGTCCATCAAAGACCACAGCGGTGTTTAGAGATAACATCCGATCGTCCATGTACGGAGGAGTATGACCTGGCTCATATTTCCTGATAAAGATTCAGATTTTGAAATAAATCACGTTGTAAGCTTTTAAGATGAACCCTTTTATTAAATTCTTTTATTTAACTTACACTACGTGTCGTTAAATCTTGCAATGCAAAATTTTTATACTTAGACTCACCAAACTCAATGAAATTTGGCGAACATGTATAAGTTCGGTGACAATACAAGTTAGTGGTGTTTCCCGAGCGAATCCACCCCCGCATCTCTTATTTCCACCCACGCATCACTAAAATCATTGTACTTGTCTAACTTTTTCAATTTTAACTTATAAATCATTTATAACAATAAAAATAAGAATTTTTTTAAAAATTTTTTTTAAATATTACTTGTTATTTTACTAAGTTTTCAAAAATGGCCAAATCCGGTCTTTGTTTTTTTTTTGTGTTTTTTGCTAGGAAGTGTCGCACTTGCTAACAACAAAAAACAAAACAATTCCGCAATTATTACAAGTCGATTCCGATCCCGCAACAAGGAATGGTAAACTGTAGCTACTTTTTTACACCGTAGTTATTTCGTTATACCGCTTATTTACTTTAACGTCATACAATCTACCACATTCCATTTTTTCTCAAAAATTGAGCATTTTAACATATTTAGCATTTCTATCTTGCACTCAAAATGTTGCTGCTGCTGAGTCTTGTGCTTCTATCTGATTACATATGCCTTTGTAGTGTCTGATCAGGCATTGTACAACAGCCGATCATTTTTATATCCTTTTACTGTAGTTAATCAAATTCTTTTTATTCAGACGATTCTCGATTCCACCGCAATGATGACATTCATTCAATTTCATGATTTTAAACGACACTCGATTCTTTGTTTTTATTCAATTGCGACTCGTAAAATGGCCTTCCAGTGCATAGCTTTTTGTACACCCGTTCCCAAAATTAAGTTATTGTGCCAAATGAACTTTTAATGCAAATGTCGATCCTTTGAGAGAGCTTTCAATCTTTAGTAGAACCTGCTCGAGCAGAGTTCACAAATTTAACAAAAAGAATAGCGAGAGTTGTACCATATGGCGGACTTGGCTGGTGGTGGTCAAAGACTGCCACAAAATCATTATGACACTGGGGCACACAATACTCTGAAAAGGCATCCCTCGAAATCCCATTTATTTTTCCAAGCCAGACATTTATCTCCACACAAATAAGACACTTGACGTCAGTTGGACGATGTTCTAGGGATGTATCTACGAGTATATACCTCGAAAGAAAATCATCCCTTCGTCATATCACTGTGAGTGGAGGAGTCCTGGCTTCAACATGTCAGAGGGATATTTGTTTGCAATTAATCATTACTTTCCTTCCTTTCTTTGATAATGGACCCTCGGTCGACTTCTTATGATTATTAATATGTCAAGTGCGTCTTGTACAATTGCTGGATTCTGCTACGGCTGACAGGGGTAGAGATACGCGGCGCGGGGGGATATAGGGCGGGTTCCAGCACCGTCAGCAGCTATTGTAGGAGATTGATGTTGCTGCTGCCGGGGCATTCCCAAACTGTGTTCCTCTGTATACCCCGCTGCCTTCCGTCTTTCTATGACTAGGCTTGCGCAATTTATTCCTCCCGGAGGCTCTGAATACCCTGTCAGCCCGCGACCTACTCCCCCAGTCTCCTAATATTCCTTCCTACCCACTTGGGGTCCCAGGGTGAATGATGTGTTCCGCAACCTTGTGAAACATAATTACGTGCGAGCGTAGTATATCTTGCGGTATTAGGTTCTACACATGCTTTGGCAATCGGGGCCCATGGCCGACGTATCCGGCGGATCGGTGCGCTCCTCGTATGTTTTATTTGCACATAAATTCACGGTGAAATTCTTTGAGGTGTCGCCTGGTGGCGGAGTGTTCCTTTTTCCTGCTCGCCCGCCAGGATCCCCTTTCGATTTGGGAAAAGGTGAAAATGGAGTCCTTTTATCTGGTGGCGGCCGCAAACGCAAGGCGAACCGAGACAGAGTTATCAAATATTATCGTCTTTTGTGGAGTACTCTCTTCCGCCAACGCCCTTGCCGAGGGCGATGAGCTTAAGCGGATCGAGACAAGTTGAGGGGGATGCGAGATGCCCATATTTATTTATCATACCCCCGTCGAGAGGGGCATACATGCCCCTGACACATGTCCCGCTCCTAAGTGTGTTTGCGTTTGTCATGCCGAGCAAAGGGAAAAAAGGGAAAAAAATCCCAAATTGACATGTTTATTGCTAGTGCAAATCTGGTAGTGCGAATGATCCTTCCGCCCCGCCACCTTCAGCCTCTAAGAAGGGCAAAGCAAAGTAAGGCAGAAGTAGAGAAAGGCAGGGGCAAGGCAGACTCCTTTCGTATATGGGTGTTGGTAAGGGTCCTTCTTAAGATGCCGTGCTTCGCCACATTTTTTTTTTGTATTTTTACTTTTTCTGCCTCCGGGAAAGCTTATCGTTTTCATTTGCAGCTTTTTCCCATAACTTTCACGGGATCTTTTGTCCCCCCGCAATTCGAGTGGGGAACAGGAACAGTTTGTTTTGTGATTATGCCAGCAGCATGACCACCGTTCGAAGTGCCTTTTGTGCTCCTCCTAAGATGGTGGGGTGGTGTGTTCGGTGGAGCCTAGAACGCTAGAATTTGCCCTCGAGAAATAAAGGCGATGAGCGAACGAGCCACCACTCCCCTCTAAGGAGACATTTCTCAAATATACTGGCACCATGTCACTTGGAGTGCTCCTTTCCATTCTTGAGTGGCTCGGGGCCATCGAAACGGAGATTACGGGGCTGCGTTGAGATTAAGAGAGGCTTCCTCAAACTAGAAGTAAACATCCATAGAACTGTACTTCTGTAATAGCGTTCTTTTCCTTATTTCAAATCTTTTTCCCTTCGCTTTTCCAATCTTTTGCTCCCCTTACGGGGAGACCCCTATTTAAACGCTTTGTTTTGCAATTATTTTTAATGAGACATCCTCTCAGCCATTGACGGGTTCCGGGCATTACCTTCACAGAAGTCAGCGAATTTAGCACAAAATGTGAAAATTTAATTTAAAAGAAAGAAAATCCGAAAGAAAAAATGAAAACTTTTCTCGTTAGAAATTTTATTGGGATCCAAAAAGGTCCGTGAATGCCCCGCACTGCAGGTGGTCGCACTCTAAGCCGTACGGGGAGTAATTATTTGAATCAGTGGGCGTAATTATTTTTAGATTATTACCGGCTTTTGTGACTACGGAAGATTTACGCATTTCATGACGGTCGGTGGTCCTCCGAGGAGGTATTTTCTCCTGCGATAGCGATTATTCACAAGGAAAGTTGTTATTTATGAAAATAATATTTGGGTCATTACTGATATAGCTTTCATAAGCACCCAATTACAAATGAAAAGAAATTTTACAAAGATTGGTTAGCGCGTGGTACTTAATAACAATAGGGACGCAAATATGGTGCCTTGACCATGTAGTTATATCATTAATTAAATTATTGTTAGGGCAAAATGTATTCGTTCGATACGCTGAATGCATTACTTTTTTGAGGATATTCCATTGATAGGTGAATATAAAAACAAATAGATAATGGAGGATTGATTCTTAAGCAATTATTTTAACTTGGTATTGCATTAACCATTTGTGTTATTGAAACCGACTTTACATATAAGTTTTTTTTAATCAGTTCAAAAATTAAGAAAATTAGGTGGTGGTTTTGCCATAAGTTTAGTTTAGACAAATTGCCATACCAAAACAATGAAGCTAATAAAACATTAATTAAATGTACGACATTAAAAAATGCAAACAAAATGAGATGATTTTGCATTTGTTAATATTTAATTCCAAGTTATTATGACCACACCAAGAATGCAGGTTAGGTCTGTCTGTCTGTCTGAGTCTGTATAGGGTGTTTTTTTCAACCTTTCCGAGCCAAATTGTTTAAAGGTGGAAAACGTGGTTTAAAGTTTTGTTTGATTCCATGTTCACTTATTTTTTATTAAGATTTATTCAGAATGTAAGACAAAACTTAAAAACAAATTAGTATTAGTATGCTATTAGTACAATTTTACTGATTATGTTATTGAAATATGTAATTAAATTTTACACAATTGGTAATTTATTACTCAAATATTTACGGTATTTTTTCTATATATAATAAAAGAAAAAAAAATCTTGCGAAACAGAGGCAATTTTAAAAATTTTTTAAAGCGGTGAGATTCAAGTAAAATAAAATATTATCCATGCTGATATACTGCTTTACGTTTTTGGCATTATTCGTGGAAAATAATCTAGTGTAAATTTCCGTAACAGATTTTAATATTTATTTCCAATTTGAATAATTTTAATTTCTAAAAAAACTGAACGTACAAACATGTGCCAATATTCTTGGTACTGGAGGACCCTGGAGGGTGAGAAATTTAAAAATGAAAAAAGAAAAACAAATACAAAATGATTAATTCTATTTAACAAATTAGTTTTATTTAAAAGTTTATTTTGTGCTATTATTACTGCATATGACCATTTGGTTATTCCGAATGTTCTGCAATCTGTTAAATTCTAATTTTTAACTTTTTCGAACAAATCCGGTGCTATTTCTGTTAAAACTAGTTCAATGTTGGATTCCAGATCATCAATTTTTGCTGGTTTATTAGCGTACACCAATGGCATAACATACATACACAAAAAGTAATCAAGCGGTGCTAAATCACACAACTGTGGATGAATAAAAATTTTGTTTTCAACAAATCGATGGATTCACGAGATTTATGAGCAGTAGCGCCATCCTATTATAACCACATTTCGTGTGGATCAATCCTTTCTATGTTTTGAAACAAAAAATTGCTTTTTCATGCTTTGTCTATTGACTGTAACATTGGGTCCAGCAGTATTTCTGAAAAAGTAAGGGCCGATGCAGTATGCATACCACACCATTCTTTTAGGACGCATTGGTGTTTCTAATACCTATTATGGATTAGACTCTGTCCAAACCCTACAATTTTACTTGATCATGGAATGATTCAGTTCAAAATGAGTCTCATTACTAAACAAAATTTTTTGATAAAAAACGGGGATCCAATTTCTCCAAATCCCCAATTAGAGAGTGTACGACGAATTTTATGATCTTAAAGCTTTAATTCCTGCACCAGCTGGAATTTGTATGGATGTACGCCAAGATCGTTATGCAAAATTCACCATGTAGTGAACGGACAAAGACCTCATTGTTGCGAATGACATCTAATCAGTAACTCTGGATCTTCATTTACGCTTTCACTTACAGTTTGTTTCTTTGGTATGAACATTTTATTAAATTCATCAGTCCCCTGGTTTTATGTTCGTCCTTTGGAAGTAATTTTCAGAATAATCTAAATATCTTCAAAACTAATAAGTGAAAGTCTTTTTCTAGAATAGTATTATTATTATATTATCCATAAATTCTAAAGTAAAAACCATTTGCACTTAATATGCGAAATATTTCCTTCAAAATTACCAAACTGCTCAGGAATTCCTTATTTATCTATTGTTTTAATATGTAACATGTAATATTCATTCAAGTTGGAATAAATATTTATAATTTCTATATCTATTGTTGGATAGGTACGTTAGTTTTGATTATTATTATGAACTAACATAAAATGCATAAATTGGCCACCGCTTTTGCATCGTTTATAAAATGACAAATGTTTTAAGATTTTTTAAATGATTTTATTCAAATATGTGAATATAATTTTATACAATACTTTTATTATTGTGCAAATATCCTTGGAATGGCAATTGTGCAAATATTGCATGAATTTCTAACAAAGCTATCTATGCTCAGAGACATTTTTTGGTAGGCAATAATTAGATAGCAATGTAGGGCAACTAATGCTTTAAGTCATTATGCTACTGTTTTTTAAATTATATAATAGAAAAATCTACTTATTTTTAATTTAAAATTATTTTACAAACTGTCAACTATTGGTTGCTCTTCTATAGTTAATAACGTATAATGTAGATACATATTGCAACAACTCTTAATTTTTTTACATGCATACATACATATACATACTCGTATATAATAGTGAAAATATAAAGTGGTTAGAATTTTGGGATGCGGTCGATATTAGGCTACTTTACATTCTGTATATAAGTTAAAACGTAGAAACAATCAAAAGTGTCTATTATTGATAAAAATTGTTTTCCTCGTCCTGATATGGGCATTATTATTTAACCTTGATGGACTCACTAGAAGGGGATATCAAAATATCGTGGACTTTTTATAATTCATACCATCAGACGACAACATTTAATCGGAAGCGTACGAGTATCCACTGTTTAAACCTTAATGTAATGTCTGATGTTTCCGACGACGGACGTACCAATAGATCATCTATTTGTTTTGTAATATTTAAAATTTGTGTTAATTATCCTATGTGTAAGTTTCATGGTCACACCCGTTTTTCTAAGTAGTAAATTTGACTAATATACATAGTTTATTTATGTTGACATTTTCATGTTAGGTATGAATTTGCTGTGAGTTAAGAGTGGTAATTTTTATACATTTTTATTGTCATCATCATCAATATTATCGTAAATTGTATGATATACCGTATTACTCTTATGTCCATTATTAGTCGTGCTACATACATTTGAACATAGGAATATTCAGTTAACGTGAATTATGTCATAAACAAAGCAATGAAAAATATGCACTTCACTCTAGAAAAATAATAATTATTTTGTAATGGTTGCTAATTACCGCAAAAGTTTCGAATGATAGTATGCATGTATAGTATGAGTACTATAGTCTACCATGAAGCATGCCGCCATATTAAAGTGAAATACATTGATAGATCCGGTTTCCTACATTCATTACAATGCTTTATAAAGCAACCTGAAAATGGGTTCGGGGAAGAGAATACAAAAGTTTTGCTAAAAGCAAACAACCGCCAAAAATTCCATCAATTTAGCGTTAACTAAATATTCCGGTTGTATAATTCGCGGCCGGCGGCGGCGCAAATTTTTTTATTTATGATTTTCCTACACTATCCCGTAGCATTAATAACCCTATCAAATCAATTTATGCACATAAATCAATTAATACGGTTTACAAATGTTGTCAATTTTTTGTTTATTAGAAATTTCCGCAGCGTAGTAAATAGAGTGTAGAGGGATCTCTCTTGCATGGAGTGCATATATAAAAAATATAATGACCATCTACGCATAAAATTCAATTAACAACAATAGACCTGAATTAATTGGAATGCAATATCATGAAATGTACAAATTATTTCAAAAGCTGAAAAATGGTGCGCCTGTTCATGTCTCTGTGCACTGGGTAATACCGAGTGTACCCCAGCCTAGAAATATATTAATATTTAAATTTGTACTTTTATGAGGCTATTTTGAATAGCCTGGCAGTTAACTGGGGCTATTTTGAATAGCTTGGTCAGATTCTGCACTCATCTGTAGCTTTATGAGTTTGCTAGTAGGGCGAGAATATTTCCCAAAATGACGTGCATTCGCGCGCCAAAAAGTAACCCTATTCATTTCAAATTTACGGCTTAATTACAATACAGTGGTCTTTTGCGGTGACAACAAAACATTTTTTACTTGCACAGATAACATCCATGAAAATTTGGGTCCAATAACTTTCATAAAAAAGAGTAATTTCACGCGATTCCAACAATAAAACTTTGGGAAATACCCCATTCCTACATATCTTATCTACTTCGGAGCGACTTCGGTCCAGCCCGGAATATCATTCCACCCCCTTGCTCCGCTCTTTAATCATGCAAATTTACAATCTCATCTTACCCTCATTTTGCATACTAATTTTATGTAAAAGAACCGTAAAAAAATGTCGGCATCATTTATCTCGGCTGCGAATAATTGCAATTTGGGTGGGCGGCGGCCCAGAGCGAATGCCGCCCCGGGGAGCCGTTCCATTTGAATGGTTCAATTACGAACACGAGTTAAGTCTTAGGCTATTGTCGAAAGTTTTTCCCATTGTGCAATACCAAAGTAGTCCCTGCGTATCTTTGTCCTCGTACCCTGGTCTCAACAAAATTGTGTTAGACAACCAGAGGTCTGTTCACAAGGAGCTAATTGACAGCTATACGGCTGTTCCTAGAATCTGAAACCCGTCCCAGGCAATTTTTCCTACGATGCTTCAGCAAATCCTTCCGAAGCGTTCACACCGAAATCATTTACAACAGTTTTTCCCGGAGCCGGGACAAGAAATAGGAAACAAATTCGCCCGAACACGAGTAGTTCAAGGAGCCGGGGCCTCAGCGAAGCTCCGGTGGGAAGGATTTTCTTGAAACCACCTACCGCCCTAAATTTAATCAGTGGATATCATCATTTGTCAAAAAAATGTCTTAGTTCGGCAGCCATTACCGGTTGGTACTGTAGGGCGTAATCTTACTTCGCCGGGTACTTCCTGTAGACTCCGAATGGATTATACAAAGGATCCGGTCGATATGTAAGATGGCCCCAAATCTTCAGCCCCCCCGATAGACTGGCGTGAAAGGAAGGGTGCAGTAAGCATGACAAAGTACTTTTACATGACTTGCTTTTTAGCCACTGCCGATTTGTATTGGCGGGTGGATAGGGGTGACAAAGTGGGAGCGGATCGGGCTCCGGAACCTTGATGAAGAACAATGAAAGACGATGGCGCTGCGGCTATCGCTGCTTTCCTTATCTGTTCCGGACATGTCCCTGGCAGCAGCTAGTCCCTTGAGATGACTGCAATTAATTTAAAAATCATTACTCAGTCATACTTCCAGTCAGGCACGGCACTCTACTCCACCCATTCTGGCTGGGTCTTAGCAACCAGATGGCCCAATGTGTCATGGAAAAGTCGAAAGTTTTGCGAATTTCATTTTCCCCGTCAACTGAATTACATCTACTCGAAATGAAATTATAAAGTTCGTAAAGTCCAAAATGACGACAGGCTCCTTCATCTGCGCCCATCATCCTACTGCTGTTGGGCCAAAATGTTGTCCTCGTTTCATCGACACAGTTAGCTTTTTGGGTTTTCCCGCCTTTTAAAATATATTTAAATAGGGAATACCCGGGCTTGGCTGCCCTGTATTAAAAACTACTTCCTAACTGAATTAGCTTGATTAAGGTGCCTCTGTGCCAACCAGGCGTATTTAGCGGATTTTATTTAAATTTTGTAATTGAAGCACCATTTCACGGTAAAATTTCGTTATCTCGCAGCTGATGAGCATTGCAAACAATTTAGTTAAGCATTGTTTCGACCAGGATCAGAGATTTTATACCATTTTTCGAGATAGCGTACAACGCGCCCTAAAAATGTTTTTTTCCATTTATTTTTCAATTTTGGTTTGCTTCTGTTTTAGTGATAAAATAAGATTACTTCATTGTAAACCTCATTTGAATGGCAAAATCATTTTCTAGAGCTAACTTTCAACATCAACTTTGCCATTAATGTGAAAGGAACACTTTTGAGCAATTTATATAAAATTCAATTACAATTTTCAAAAGTCTCTATTGAAGTATAATTTCTGCAAATTTGTATTTAAGAAATTCATCTTTAATTTAAATAACTATTCAGTGTAGTTTTTAATATTAAACAAATTAATAAAAAATATAAATATACACATTCTAGATACCTACTTAACTTTTAAAAAAAGTATCAATACCATATATAATATTAATCTGTTTCGGTGCTAGTTTAAAAATTATGAATTAGATACAGCGATAGACATATTTATATGTATACACTCCAAAAAATAATTTAGACAGCTAACGCTTTAAAAAACTTAAAATGATCTTAAATTGGCTAGGTCGAACGCTTTCCATAAAACTACCTTTTAGTGTTTTGAATATTTAGCATAACTATACTATACCAGTAAGGTTTATAAATTAAACTTATAAAATTACTTCATTATACTTTTTAAAATAAAATTACTTCATCATGCTTTTCCACCTTTCAATATGTTCCCTTTACCTTGACATAATCATGGTATCTACAGAAAATAATATTTCATAAGTGGTATTTTAAATACAGTGGCGTTGATATGGCCAGATTAAGTTTGAAAATTAAGAGCGAATTCTCAGAATTCATGGACGGAAGTATACTTAAAAGTTACTACAATATTAGTTGTATAATAATATATAATGTGTGTATATCTGGCAAAATTTATTGGATTTCTAGCAAAACCATCCAAAAATTAGTATTACATACACTCAGTGACAAAATTAAGTGCACGACTTGCTATATTGGAGATATTCCGCAGCCACACAAAGGTTAACTGACGATTCTTCGTGTAACCCTTTCTCTTAGAAAAGTGTGATGTTTGCAGGTCAAAATACAAGAAACGCATCCCTAAATGATTGGGTTTTCCCCATCTAGGCGAAGTTTAACAGAACAGTAATTAAAACTGGCGCGACATAATTAAGTGCACGGTTCATTTTTAGTTGTGCTGCCGATCAGTTAAGGTGCATTGAAGTCCATTGCGTTTTGTTTTCAACTAGTAATTATTTTATTTATAATTCAAAAGAACAATTTTGTGATTAGAATAATTTTAGATATTCGCTTTTTGAGAAATATGCCACGTGGAAAGGAATTTTCTTCTGATTTAAGAAAAAGGATAGTAGAAGACAGAAATAAAGGACTTTCTTATGGACAACTTGCGGAGAAGTACGCGATATCAAAATCCGGTGCTCGAAAAATTTTTATAAAATTTCAAGAGACACATACAGTGGAAAATTTGCAAGGAAGAGGACGAAAAAGGAAAACCACAGGAAGGGAAGACAGACTTATCCTGAGAGAAGTGCAGAATAAAAGTGATGTTTCCTGTCGAAGTGTATGCGAAAGTCTTAAATTGGATATTTCAACTCGAACTGTCAACCGCCGCTTGCGTGAGTTTGGTTTAGTGAACAAATACCAAAGGAAAAAGCCATTCATTAGTGCCAAAAATAAAAAATTGAGACTATCCTTTGCTAAAAAGTATTTAAACGAGCCATTGGATTTTTGGAAAAAGGTCTTATGGACAGACGAAAGTAAATTCGAGCTAATGGGCTCCAAAAAACGTAAACGTGTATGGCGAAAACCATCCGAAGCTCTCAGAGAGAAGAATCTGCTTCAAACCGTAAAACATGGCGGTGGAAATGTTATGGTATGGGGTTCTTTCTCGGCCCAAGGAGTTGGTGAATTGGCACTTATTGAATCAACGATGACTGGAGTATCTTATGTAAATATTCTGCGTGAATTTCTTCCAAAATCAATTGACAAACTCAACCTTGGAGCAAATTACATCTTTCAACAAGACCGAGACCCCAAGCATACATCTCGGGTAGCAACACAGTTTTTCGAAGAACAACAAATAAACGTCCTCGACTGGCCAGCACAAAGCCCGGACCTTAACCCAATCGAGAATTTGTGGGCCATATTGGACTCCAAGTTACCAAAACAACAACGAACAAGTAAGAGTACTTGTTTCATGACGCTGAAGGACACATGGAATAAAATAAGCCAAGAAACTACAACGGCTCTTGTTGAAAGTATGCCACGGAGACTACAGGCCGTCATCAATAATAAGGGAGGTGCCACCAAGTACTAAAGTAGTCTTACAGAAAATATTTTGAGGTAATAATCTAAAGTGCACTTAATTTTGTCACAAGTAAAATTTATGTATTTTTTTGTTTTAAGAAAATCCTCTTTACAGTTATGTCTTAAACTTTTATATTTTATAGTTTTGAATAAATCTTATTATATACTTTTAATTGCTATGTTGTTTAAAATAATAAAGCTATTCCTTGAAAAAATACGGATAAAAAATCCCGAAAACAATTACCGTGCACTTAATTTTGTCACTGAGTGTAGATACTTCAGTACATTTTCTTAGCTTTGGTGGAAAATCAACCAAAAGTTACCTGCTTTTCTAGCTATAAACTATAGAAAACAACAGAACTAAACTAGAAAATTAGGAGATAATTGCAATAAAATTCTAGTGATTCAATGTTGAATTGCATATTAACAAATTTATTGGATATTTGTTCTATGGAAAAATTTAGAATATTCCTATAAAGATCATAAAAATTCAAAATATGATCTTTTTACCCGATACTCTCTGAAGAGAGGTAATGCTTTTTGGGTGTATGCAAGTATGTACGTTTGTATGTATTGATGTATGTTTGTCCTCAAATATTCCACACTCTGCAGCCTGAACGGCTTATTCGTTTTTGATATTTAAATGAGGTATCAATAGATTCATCTAATTGGTGGCTTGAATTTCTGAGAAAATTAAATATGGCCACTATTTTTGTCGCATGTTTTTTATTTTGGTATCAAATGGAAGAAATTGAGGAATTATGCTCAAATATTTACCTGTATATGTAACTACTGAAATATATATTTTCTAACAAAATACATAGCTATGAGATTTAGTTAAATTTAATAATATGTGTAGTCACTAGATGGTTTTCGCGACTTTCATTTTCATATACAATATATATATATATATAGTATGTATATGCATAATCCCTGGGTTTCAAGTTACCTCTCTGTCAATTTGCATTCACATCGCTTCAAAAGTTTGGCCGTGGAAACTTCATGAAAGTAAAATGTGATAAGATCCATTCCTTGTCTAAAATCCCTATCCTGCTAAATTAAAGAAAAAGATAAAAAAAATAATGAAATATACTACATATATAATTTGAATGTTAAAAGGTATTGCAGGCGGGGACAAACCAAGAGCCAAAATATGTTACTTTTATGTGTTTCGCCTGCGATACATTTTGACATTCAAGTTATGTGATGTTATGTTATATGTAGTACGATTTATTAGTTTTTTTTAACAAAAAACATTTCGTCTGTATGACATTTTGGACTTAGGCCACTTTCAAGATAAATGGCTTATGTACATACATATATGGTATAATTCAAATCAATTTTCATCGATATTTGTTGTAATATTATAAATGCTATCTTCTAACAAAAGTTAAATTTTTTTTGCTGTTTTTAATTATTAAGAAGAATGCATTGGTGCATACGATGATGACTTCATTCTTTCCACTACGATGTATTTCTACAATGTCTATAAATACTAATATTTAATATTGCAAAAATAAACTAAATTTGCATGTATGAAATATATAATTTTTACAGAAAATTGTAAATCTTCTGTATACAGTACATGTTATAAAAAATTATATTTTTTAAGGTGCACCTATATATGAACTTCTTGCGCAAAGTTTCGTGCTAGATTTTCATTATAATGAAAATTTTCACAAATCTGCTGTTACAACTATTATTTTACCAAGTTGACGGGGTTGGGATATGTCTTAATCATAAATATCTCGTGAATCTTTAATGATGCGATCAAAATTATTGTAGTTTCTTTTATTCGACATATAACACACATACAAAATTTTTTAGAGACTTTGTAGGATTAATCGCCTATGAGTGGAAATGGAGGAAATGCAATAGTATAAAATGTTAAAATGTAGATATGACGTTAGTTTCCATTTAAATTTAAATGACGAGTAAAACGAGTATAGTGAAATATATCGTTGTAACTTTATATTAATTGGTCTACTGAAATAAGTATGAATTGGTTGGGTTTTTAAAAACTCCATGTCCCATCGATTTTCGATCGTATTTTGGTATCAATTAAATCTTATTTTACGTTATCAATTGGTGCGGTTCATAATTTTGCTTGTTGATCTTGTATCTCGTTACCAGTTTACTGCTAATCAAGAGAATATTAATCTGATTATTTTCCAAATATTGCTGTTAAACTGTGTTCAAATTAAAATCATAAAATGATGTTATATACATACGAGTATATGCGTTGAAATGAGATTGCAATTTTAACTCCACCACTATTACTGCTACTATTATTTCAAGTATCTTATAAAATTTCAGATGAAATAAATATAATATTTTTTCTTTCGTTTAATTGCAACATTTATAATTCTGCCTTCCATTGTCATCCTATTGTATTTTAAGATTTCGTTATTTTTCTTATTATCAGCGAAATAATAAATAAACCATGCAAAATTCGGAGAAAATTTTTGAATAGTTTTTGCAGTTGATATTTCCAGCGGTGCTATATCTAAAAAACCAAGACTTGAACGAGACTGAGTCAAATACGTGACTTACCATAGATCTGCGGATAGTAGATACGGTCATTAGCCAATTTTTAAACTGATGAACGATGAAAGTCTAGCTCGAACCCAAGCAGCCGATTGTTGACCTGTACACTTGTACCAATGACACTTTGACGAAATCAATGAAAATCCAGGAGGGGGTAATCTGGATGAGCCAAGACCATTAGGGCACTACTCTCAATTACCCCCGTTACGGTTATAAATTCTGAAAGCGAAATAAACCAATTCTTGATTCATTTGGAATTTAAATACACTTAGGCGAGGCAAACAGAGAGAGCAGGGCCAGGCGAACTGACCCGGACAAACGACATCAATCTCATAACAAAGCACGGTGGTACGACGGTACGGATACTGAATAAAAATATTATGTCCTCAGAGCTCCTAGGAGTCCTAGTGTTGCTCATAACAACGGGATGATTCAGCTGGAGTTATTTTGTTTTTTCAGTGGAGTGAGCATGAAGAGTTTCGGCTGGTGTGCATCTTTTCTCGAAGGGAGTTCCTTTGGTCGATTTCTCGAAATAACCGGAGGTTCCCATAGTAGATAATGTATAGAACTCTCGGTTTGGCTGATGGGGAGGGAAAAACGCGGAATGGGGGTTTGGAGTGGGTAATCAGTTTTTGTGGCCGCAAGCCAAAGTCCCTGGAAACTTTTCTACCTCCACCGCCATGAATACGAAAAGTTCGAACGACCGGACCGAGCTCGGGTCACGCGAGGGAAGGGGAAGGTAAGATTGACTTTCTGCAAGGAATAAAGCACTTAAGGGTCAGGGCAAGCAGAAATGAAACTCGGCAGCAATAATTTTAATGGAAATCTTATTCCTGCGATCTGCGCCCTAGCAAATAATTTTCAATGAAGGAAATGTGTACTTAAGAAGCCAGTGCTTGGAATGAACTGTTTTTGAGGGCTCTTAGCTTGGGCCTGCTCCTAATCACAGCATTATTACGCACATTCACAGGATTAGACAGTCGCTAAGGGGCCGGTAGTGCCCTCCGAGGCAGATTTCTTCATTCAATGCTTCGAAGATTTTGGGCAAGGCAGTCAGTAAAGAGCATCGGGTAAGAGTCATATTAGTGGGATTTCCAATAATACACGTATATATGTGCACCGGAGGGGTTCCGGGAGAATTACGGCTAGGGCATATCCTGCACAAAGGATAATAGGACGGACGGGGCCCGACTCACGCCAGGTTTAGTTGTTCGACCAGTCATCACATCCCAATGTCCACTTAATAAAACTCTTCAAACAAAATATTCTGACCCGAGTGCCTGGCGACCATTTCGCCGTGCCAGGCTGAACCCGGCGATATCCCGGAACAGAGCACACCAGAACAGCAGGAAAACGTATTAAGGGAACCTTCCCGACATATTAAATTCCTTGCCCCGGCTTGTGATATCCGCCGTCAAGGGAAAAGTGTCTCTAGCCTTAGTCCTAAAGATGGCGGTGTTGGGGATATGAGGTTAGGGGGGTCCGTCTGCGGATGTGTGCTAAGCCGTTTTCAGCTTCCTTTTTTCATTTCATCGTCTTATCCGACTTGTGCGTTTCTCGCACACATAATCCCTGGACAAGTCCTTTGAGTAGAATAATTGGTGTTTCCAGCACTTTTCCCCAGTGGATATGTTGGGTTGGGTTTGCTTACTCGACGCACACACACGTGCGCTCGAGCACAATGCGCCACTTAATTTTATCTCCACATCTTGTGCGGCTGGCGGGCGAGTTGCAGGCACCAGGACGAGGTATACATTCGGCCAAAGTGCCAAATGAGATTTCTTTCATTCACCTCCCTTGGCGGAGCAGGGTTGCCTGGCTTGGCTCTGCTTCGAAGTTGTTTTGGCTTCCTGGGGATTAATTAGAAGACATTTACGCATATTGAGCGAGTAGCCTTCAAGGGAATGCCGAACTGTGATTGAAGGGTGGGACTTGTTGGAGTACCGCAAGGCTCATGGATTGGGCCTGAACCCTTTCGTGCATGAGTAAAATGAGCGCGCAGGTGAGGGCGAGATGTGCCTGCTGCTGCATCGAGGCCGTGATTGCCTACGGGGTTTACCCAAAGCTGAAGAAGAACATAGTTATAAAATAAATTGATTGAGTGCGCTGCATATCAAGTAGGGTCCTGAGTAGTGAAGGGTTGTAATGAGGTCTCGTTGCCCGGGGTGGTAAAGGGCCAGGGCTCGGTACAGGAGAAAGTTATCGTTCCGCTAACTTTAGGTGCCGTAAAACTTGACGACGAACAAATTGGTCTTTAAAAGAAGCGGTCGATGTAAGAGGGACGCTTTTCAACGGAAGAGGGAGAAGTCATTCTAAAAGCAAAATTGATGTTCATGTACGTTAATGGCTCCGTAATTGTTCTCGTCGTCGTCGACAGTTACGAACCATGGGCAACTTGCTCCTCCGATATGTGTCGGATATGTGTCTTGGGTACAGGAGCAGTTATCTGCCGGTAATTGGAAGAATTTCTTGCACAAAACTTTGCTAATTATATAGGTGATAGTAAGACAACTATTTTGAACACACTATGTCCAGGGAGTGCTGATACCTGGAAGTAGTTATTGTTCGGCTTTTATGAACACTTTTATATTTGAATAGCACATAAGACAATAGTCCAATTCCCTCGTTGTATCTTTATTAATGTAAAAGGTGCATCGTTTCAAATGTGTAGTCAGTTCGGAAATTTTTATGATTAGTCCTTAATGCATACAGAGTGATACACGAAGATCTGTTACAAAATATACCAATTAATTCTCTTACGTATAAACATCTAGGTTTATTGCGACACACCTCCTAAATAAGTCCTTCACCCTTATTTTTAAGTTGAAGTGTTTTAAAGTACACTTAATTAAGCTATTCTAAGTCCCGGAAGGAAATCGTAAAATTATTAAAAAAAGGTCGTTCAAAAGTACACCCTGTGAGGCCGCATAACCCAATTCGACCAGTACTTCCACAGGTTTGAATTTAAAATTTGAACGACTACCATTTTGTTGCGAATCGATATTTTTCAATATCTTCTTTTAAAGATTTACTAAACTACAACTGGAATAATTTTATTGATTTTTATTTATCATCGCCCGTTTAATTCATAGCCATATGTATTTTTATCTAACCGGCTTTCACCGTTTCCATTTTCATATACATTTTACGCAATTACACTTTCAAAATACCGAAAGACACCCCAATGTGCCAGAAACTTTTATGATACCTTCTGCAGCATGAGAAGGCGGCACTGCAGTACTTCCGGTGCGGGAGATGGGAATGAAAGGTTTCTTATTGCATTAGTCAAACTCCCAGTGTTTTCCGGTCTGGGGCTCTAATGCGTTTTGTATCCACATGCCCTCATGCCCCCAATTCTTCTGAAAGCTCAAATTTTTAGGGAAAAGTTTGCTTTTGGCAGAAACGCACCATTATCACAGGGCAGAGCCGCAATAATTCAATTTTGCCATTTTGAAGGAGATAAAACCTCCAGCGAACTGAATGCAAGGTTGTGACACCCGCAAAGTTCGGTGCGCAGATTCCTGATAAAAGGAGCAGGAGACGCGGCACTGTGGCGTCGGCAGCTGAGGTGTTCGAGCCGCGAAGGGTGCGATAATTCTGAGGCTAAGTGTGAATGGCAGCCCCAAAAACGATGTAGCGAAGGAACCATGCGAAGCCATCACAGATTGAATCTTTAGCAGACAATTTTTATATTTATGACTCTGTGATAAGTTTCGTGCCAAGAAAATGTTCCTATATTCCGCATCGTTCTCGCGCAGCCCCTCATAGACGCCTTTTTCCTTTTCCTGCTCTGTAAATGGTTTGGAGTTGATGTGCGGGAGTTAAAGTCGTAGAAATGCTCCACCACCCAGAGTTCTGATGCTGAAGCCGCAGAACGTTTGCCTTTTGCGTCTCCAGGGCTTTTGTTGATCCCTTCTGTCTACATGGACCGCCCTTGAACAGAAAGGTACTCGAAGGGAGCGCGGGATCATTAAGTGATTTTTTATGGATTAAGTTTTATCTGAATTTAATTCGGAAGAAAAAGCGCATTGCTGTTGGGTACCCTTCGCCGTATTAATTCCACCAGTCTAGATCACCAATGTAATTCTCTGGGTTTTCCTCCGTTGTTGGACTGTGGTATTCGCACTGTCGAGCGAGGGTACTTGGCCAAGGAGCTCCTCTGGTCCTTTGTGGAATATGAGCTCGACGGTGTTACGGAGATTAAAAACAGATTTAGAAATTTAATTAAGGGGTTTAATGAAATGTGAATGCACGGCATGATTTAGCTTTTAAGCTGCGTCCCAGATAGCGTCTTTGTTGTACGCTCCGATTGCATTAATTTCTGAAACGACTGGTTTATGGCACACACTTGATCCGGCTGGCTTGCCAGGTTTTCTTTGGGTTTACCCCTCACCCTTCCAACAATTCCAGTGTTTCTGTAGGCAAATAGCAAACGCGGAAAATTTCTGCATTTTTGGAAGCCCACTATACTTTGTTGGCTGGGAGGTAGATAAGGGTGGCGCACCCAAAAAAAAAAACTTTCGGACAGTGTCCCCTGCTTTTTTCAAAATTTATTACAATTCTATGGGCAGTGCTGGTGATGATGTGGCTCGTGGTTACTGCCTGCCGATGTAAAAAGTTTTGCATGAAGCTGCGCCAAAATAGAATGTACATAAACCTATCCTACCTACATTTCGCCTACCCGGGCATTTCATTTCGGTCTAGCTCTATGCAAATTTCGTTCCATTCTTCTTTTACAATTCGCTCTCATTAGGAGAAATGAGTTTTTCGAAAAGTTTAATGCAAACCATGCCAAATACAATTTTTTTTCCACGATTTCACTCCATGGCCCCAGCGGATTTTCGAAGGACATCACCTAGTTTGTTACCTCGAATTTTCATAATTTTAATATTTCATTAGAGAAATGGTCCGTCCTCATGGATATGCAAATTTGTCTGGCCAGATTACAAAATGCCAGAAATTAACGAGACATTATCATGGAGATAACGAGGATCCACTTTTTTCAAATTATTTTTTTTTTTTGCAACTTTTAGCTCTTCTTTGGCGACGACGTTTAGTACGGCAAGCAGCAAATGTTATTCAATCTATGATAAGGTGAAATTTTACGTCTTGTGCATGTGGTAAATGAAGGGTTGGGTTAAGTGCTGTGTCGTTTCAAAGGAGACTCGTTACTGGTAATTCTTCAAGTTCAGACAACCTCTTTTATAACCTATCGAATGTTATCAATATAATCTAATTGAATATTCTATTCAAACAATTCAAACAAGTAGGACGTTACTATTTGAAATTAATTATGTACTTAATGCAATGATGGGGCCTCTGATAGTTCAGTTGTTAGCACGCTGTCCTACCGTCCCAGAGGCTGTGGGTTCGAATCCCACGAATAACCATGGTCTCCTGCGCTACGTGGTAACACAATGGGCCAAAATTGGCCTAAGCGTGCCTTTCCAGGCAGCCACAGCAACCTAACCTAACCTAACCTAATGCAATGATAATAATAATAAAATGATACCTTAAATAATAAATAATGCAATACTGTAAGAATTGAATGAAATAATTACTGAAGGTATATAGGATAAATTTGACCTAAGTAGTCTTTGATCTGAGTACTCTAAGCGAATTGAAAGTAATCTTATAAGTAAAAAGGCAACTCTTGTGATTAACTGGTCATTTAAATTTATAGAATTTCTATTAATTTTAGAGAATGTAAAGTAATAAGATGTTTCCTTCGATATTAAATGCTTCAAAAAACTTGTTTTACTATTTCTCTTTTCATTTAATTTTCAACTAATTTCAAGGTAAATGACCTTGAAATAATATTTCCTGCTTACGTGGTTAAATGGGATATGCTGTACTTAATGTTTAATGATTAATAAAAAGCGTTTTCGGAAACTAATATTTTATTTACAGAATCTTTAATTATCAGTCTGCTTATTAATTGGTATTAACTATAAAGAAATATTTCAAGTTGTTTTAGGATAATTAAATAAAATATTGAAAATGGAATTTGTCGTGATGGAGTAAGCTTGGGTACCCCTATGGGACAAGGTGCGGTTTTGTTTGATAAATATAAAAATCTTATTTTTAAGTAATTATATTAATACTTAAAATGTTATAAAATGTACTTTTAGTTCTGAAAACAACGCAGCTAGTCACCAAAATACCGTACTACCGTAACATAATAGCATACGGAATTTGGACGGTAGCCAATTACACACTCAGGAGGATGAGGCACTCCTTTGCTCCCCGTTTTGGTTTTCGTGTGGAATCGCCTGCTTTCCGTCCTCGTGTTCTAATGTGTTATAAACTCAGTTAAGTTGCTTACTAACTAAAGAACTTCTGAAAAGTTTAGAAGCCAGTAGCTAAGTGATTAAAAGCCAGCAAATGTTAAATACTTGATATTTGTAGGAAATTCTGGCTTTTTATGTAAATAACAATTTAGGTTTTTACTTAAAAATCCAGTAAATGCTTTTACTGGAAGTATTTACTAGTTTTCCTAGCAAATGCTGAAATTTTTAGTAAATACTTAAATTTGAGTGAAGCTTTTACTTATAATAACAATCATTTATTATCAATTTTTTCAAATTGCTCTCGAGTAACCTTAAAAACAGTTTAGGGTAATCTCTAAGGAGTAATGGTTGAATTTATGAATTGTCGGAAGGTATAGAATTCGGCCCGACGTTGATTTTTAGGATTATTTTGAAATGTAGAGGTTCCGCAAAGAAAGTATGGAGTGGATTCTTGAGCTTTTTTTAAGAAATGACAATGAAAGTAGAGGCGGTGCTTCATAATTAAGATATCAGATGGAAATATTCTTACGGTGCCTTGCTGACCCAGATTGAGTATTTATTTTAAAAGCTTTTATTTCACATTCCTTATTGTTATCTTTATACGTGTGTAAGTAAAAAATATACTAATTCAGGTGTAGCATATTAAATTTTTAAAATTCAGTACTACTAATGAAGTCAGCGATCCCAAAACCCATCAGTGAGATTTTATTGAAATTAAGTATTAGCTTAGCTAGCTTATATTAAAGACCTGTTATTTTAATTTTTCAATATTGCCACATGATACTATTTTGGCAGTTTGTTTTATCTACATTGCGAAATTTTATTTGAACTTTCTTTCCAAAAATTTAAAAATGTGGAAAGTAAAAATAAAAGTTCCTAAAAACCGATTTTTCTGACTATTTTCTGAGCACTTTGTGCATAAGGAAACCACTTCAAATTAGTTACCAAATACAAAAATTTGATAACAATTTTGGAACGAAAAAAAATATTCATAAAGTGTAGTTTACTAAATATGTTTTGCGGAGAAATAATTTATTTATTATTTTTAATATTACGAATAACGTTTGATGATATTTTCTGAAATTACCAATATAAGATTTTTTCAGTTCTTGTGTGTTTTGTATCCAAGTAAAGATTTTAAAATGTAGTGACTCTATTTGTGTTTTAATATTTTTGCCATTTGAAATAGATCTTTAAATTCAACATTAATATAAATAATTTTAGGCACGTCAACCAGCGACAGCGATTTCAATTGACCCGTAAGGCTATAATCGTAAAAACATATGTTTCATGATCTTAGGTCAACGAGAAGTACTGTGATAGATTTTTAAAACTAAATTCCGAAGCTTACTGATTAATTCAGTCTTTACTTACATATTTGGCAATATCTGCTTAGCAATTACTTATTTCTGTAGGTAGTAAACACTTATTTTCCCAGCAAATACTAACAAGTAAAAGTTTTTTTGATGATTTATAGCATTTACTAGTACAGAATGTCTTTATTTTAAGCAAATACTTTTCGTAAATGCTTGAGTTTTATTCACTTGGCCCATAATGGCAATTTTTTATGAAAAGAGGATATAATGAATCCTTATTTAAAGTTTTTTCAAAACAATCAAAAGGTGTTCTCTGAACCGCCAACTTAGCAATTTCATGCTAGCTGTTAAGTTAAACGAGAAGTCAATTTTAATTATTGTATTTTCCTTTGTTAGCTATTGTACATATAATTAGAATTATTAATTTCTGTACAGAGCTTACTACAATAAATACAAATAAGACAAAAAGACCAAGTTCGAGCGTGTAAGAAGCGAAACTATTATTCAAGTACTACTTCGTGAAGAGCTTTACAATGTTTCCATAAAAATATCTAAATGTGCAATAGGTGTGTATAGTTAGTTTTTAAGTTAGTAAATTTAATAAGGTAAGGTAAGATATTTAATAAGTAACTTATTTTTGTTTTACTCTTAAAGTAGTCAAAATATTTATGTCTTGTGTGATAATTGAGTTCAATGTCTAGGTTACAATAAAATCAGGCTTGTTGTTTTCGTTTAGACTTCACTTCACTTCATACAGTATAGTTCCAGGTGTTATTTCACATAACACAATCCTATCTTATTCGTGTGCGAAAGTGACTTCAAAATGTGCACAATAAAATTAAGGAAAGTATTTCTAGAACCCTATCAGTTGAATGGTGACAATTAGTACAAACATTTCTGTGAAAGAATTGAGTCCTTAAATTGGATGCGTTAATGAATTTTACAACAATTCTTCCATCATCACGCAATCAAACAAAAGCACTTAATTTTACCCCCTTGCGCTACATCCTCTTTTGCCGTCGTCCTCGCGTTGTCGCTGCCTCGGCTTATGAATAAAAAAATAATCAACATTTAGTAAGCAGTGCAGGAGTGTTTTTATTCAGCCTATAACAACCCAAAATTGGGGTAGCTGCGACGAAGCACTTTGCGAGTACACATCAGCGAACCGGCGGGTGGGTGGTCAGGGACGGTGTGGATCAGTTCGGGGGAGGCATATATTTGGGCCGAAATATGTTAACTTTTCCGTATGTGGCACCGAGACACTGCTGATTCCCCCTGGAGCCCGCCATCATGAGGTCTCGTTTTCATTAAGTCAGCCTGTAACCAAACAGCAGGGAGCAGTATTTTGCTATGTATTTCTTCTTTGTCAAATTCTTCCCTAGAATCGTGCAGGCCCGATACCCAGCATCCAGCCTCATCCTTTGGGAACAGAACTTTTTTTTTTACCGCTGGGAAATATTAGGATGACACTGGCTGACTCTGTCTCACTCCTCTGAGATACGTCCGGGATCTGGGAGTCAGGACACACATAAATATTTCAGAATGAATTGGTTTATTGTGCCTTCCTAATCCCCGAAATGCGCCTGTATCTGTTTCATTGCCATCCAAATGCCAGGGGTTGGCCGGGAGGGTATGTGAATTTTTGATAAGATCCCTGGTAACCCGTAATCCATCCATTTATCACTGATCTATTGGTGCTACGGTACCGGTGTCACCTCCCGGGATGGAGACAATAAGGCACTGATGACTAGGGGGATTCTCATATGCGGAACAAAGAGAGTACTCCTGTTTTTCCCGCCACAATTTCGGTGCACACCTTGACTCATCTATCGGAAGAATAGTGATGATGTATCACTGCAGACACGTGTTGATAATAGGTTCTGTCCGGTCTTGGGGACAAATCTCGGAACCGCAACCGCTGACGGATCCCAAGGCTGGTCATAAATGAGAAGGGGACATGTGAAAATTGATATGCCCCTGGTTGACCATGCTCCCCTTGCCCGAAGCGATCGAGGATGAGGTTCCTGCCTAACTCGACCAGGCATCGAATGTTTTCCTTCCACTTAAGTGGATATTATCGTTTGTTTATCCGTTGTTGTCGTTAGGATATGGGAGGGATAAAAATAAATTTTAACAGTGTCATTGCCAATAAGTGTTTAAGGAACTTACATGGCACTTTCGATTGTACCTCAGGCGAGACAGTACAATGACTTCGCATGGAGGACACTTCTATTTCTTCGTCGGATTTTCAGCAATAAAATAATATTTACGATCCATTTGGTGATTATGTTGACAGTTATGAGCATAAAGGGTGCGGACGCGAAGCCACTGCCTCAAGAGAGAGCTTTCATATTATTTTGATCCAGTACGGGCATTGCCCCGGCCTCATCTTTATGGGTTTTTCCGGAATTTTCTCGTCATTCGTCTTTTTTAATTGAGCAGTATTAAGTGAATTCGCCAATTATTTCGCATTCTCTTTCGCAAACTCAATTGAGTTGTTTTTGTCTGCAACGTAAACCAACAGACAATGTGATCCTTTCCGGATAATTTGTTGCATTCTTTTGCCATTTATAAAAATGAAAACAAAAGTTAAGAGCATTTTTATGGCATTCATTCATTCCATTACTGCATTAACAAGAATTACTAATGGTGCAGTAATGGGCCCAAGATTGTATCAATCCTTCTTTTTCTTTACACTTTACGCTTTAAGAGTGACTACACACTGGAGATTGATCCTAGGGCGCAAATCAAACACATATCTCCATTATTATTGTTAAGTATTATTAAATTGGGCCGGCAACTATGTGATTGCGAATTTTATTTATTTGCCGTCGTTTTTTTTTTTAACGCATGTATGCGATATATTGAGCTTCTCTGCAATCTCACATGTTGTGCTATGAGGATCTCAATCGATAATGGACTTGATATGGGTCTCATAAACTTCAAGTGGACGGCCAGATCATTGTGCATTTTTCAGTGAATAATCATCAGAACGAAATTTGGCAAAACAATTTTCCTTCCTTTCTTTCAAGGCTTCATTTCCTTTAATTAAAAACCAAACTGTTTTCTACAGGTAAAACTTAAGAGCGTAATAACAAGTTTTTGAATCTAGAGACTACAAAAGATCTTAAAGCCTAGGGTGATCGTCTGATCGAAGCTCTGGAGCCAGCTAATCGTCGGTTTCTGCGAATACAGGACTGCTGGGGGAGTATACCGGACTTGTGGGACTGTATCCCTGAAAAGCAGTTGGAAAGTACAGCGGACTTGTCCGTGAATAGTTAGGAGAAGTTGGGGTGTACATTGGACTTATCGGTGAATATTTCGTGCTGCTCGGAGAATAGCTCGACAGGTTAGGCGAATAGTGAGGGCTTGTTGGGAAATAATTGCTTCCACTTGGACTGTATTGATTTCTCAGATAAGGCACATTAATTCTTGTGTACTTGCGATTCGTTCTTGCCTTTTCGGAAATAATACAATAAAATATGTTTGAAATGCGCGTCTTGTTCTTCCATGTTTAAATTGGGATAAAAACGATACTAAACTAATCGGTACACTGTTTTTACTAAATTACAGATTGAATTCCAAACAACAAGAAAACATTATAGGTTAGGTGCTTTAAACACGTTGACAAAACAGAAAAATGTGCTAAGATCACCTATTGACAAAATCTCTTAGTTGCCAATCCAATATAATCAATTAAAGACATTATATTGGTATTTAAAGTTTGGCTATAGCTTGGGTGTGTCCCAGGAATAGGCATTTATGGGTCAAGTGAAATCCAGAGATTGGATGGTTAGAGCTTGGGTTAGTCAGAAAAGTCATCGCTTGGCACTCCGGAATTCGTCCAAGTTTGACTTTCTATCGGTCGATAAAAACTATACGAGAATAGTGTAGAAGTGAGTTATTTCAAATAATGTAACGTATTTACCTAACCTTATCAATATGTTTAGTATTATGATTTTTTATCATTCAACTAACCCGTGGCTGGTGGTTATTAAAAACATGTGAGGAGTGTTTATCAATTTGTAATCATCCCGTCAAACATTTGCAGCTGCACGCCGGCGATTCGATGACGAATGTTGGCTTCTAAATATCCAGCTCGCCAAACTTATCCTTCAGCAAATCGAACGTAGTAGGTACCATCTTGTTGGAACCATATCTTTTTATAATTGATGTTCTTAAATTGTGGAGACAGAAATTCGAGCAACATGACCCTATAGCGGTCGCCAATTGACAAAGTTTCAATGACGCCGTCATGCCATAAGCTTGACACAGAAGTTGTTCTGGATGCAAAGGCATCTCACATAACTCTTGTGGGTTGTTCTCTCACCAATATTGGAAATTTTGTTTGTTAACTATTCACCTCGCCTGCAAAAATGCGGATTATCTTCCAAGTATTCAACAGCCCAATCAGCAAACTCCCAACACATTCTTGAATCGTTTGGCTTCATTTATTGAGTTAATACAACTTTCTAAGGATGTAGCTCAAAATCCAAACGCAAAATTCTTCGCATTGATGTTAGAGAAAGTCCTAATTGCTATGATTGTCAGGAAATCGATACATTTGGCTCTTCGACAATACTGGCCGTAGCGGCTGCGATATTCTCTCCATTTCGCGGTTTTCATTATCTTGTTCGAGGCTTATTGTCCTGTAAAGCATACTCATGCTCAAACTTTTCCACAGTGCAGTGTATAGACTCTGCGTAAATTAATGGTGACGCCGACCCAATTCTCTTTCTATACGATGTCTGTTCAAAAAGTATCTCGAATTTTGAATTTCCTTAGTCTACGTATATTCGATTTTCGATTTTTTTATGTCGTTATGTTGGTACTCATGTCCCTCAGTTATGCTGACTACTTCGTCTATTTTGAATGTTCAGTTAATTTTTGACAGCTATTTTGCTCGGACAGCTTCTATTTCGTTTTTATCTAATACACCGTAAATGTAAATTATATCGGTATATTCCTCAAAACTTAGTTCGGCCATTATTTAAATATTAGTTTATATATAATATGTAATATAATATAGTTATCACTTTTTCAATTATGATCGATGTTAATTTTGAATTATCCTCGAGCTTTATCAGTCATACCATTAAAAAAATTTGGAAACAGAATGAAATAATGTTTTGAGCAGTAGAATGAAAATTCCCTAAGAAAGTTTCTAAAATGTTTATAAATTCATTTTAGTTACCTTTTATTTTAATTAATTTTTTTACACATAAGGTCAAAATAATTTGATTGAATAATTTGATTTGGATTTGAACACAATAAATATAATAAGTGTGGTGATGTGTTATTGTACTTCGAATCAACGTTTTGTAAGTTTGTTGATTTGCAATAGCGTTTTGTACTCTGGATTGGATTCAAAGTGAGTGTTTGTATTTTTAATTTATTCAATAGTAATAGGGTGGCATGAAAATTTCTATTTATAGCTATTTTCTTTTTCAGGAACAGAACGTTATTTGGGGTCGATTTTCGACCATTAGGCGAACATTAGTATTGATTACATTTTACGACAATTTTCGTACTTTTTACGAACATTTCGGTTTGTTCAATATAAGGAATCAATGTAAAGAATTTTTCTGCGTGTTGTTTTGTTGTTAAAAAGACGAGGAATAAATCACCACAAATATAAATGAACGTCTATATAACAAGATAACGCAGGATAATAACGCTTAAAATTTGCTTTACTCTTGATTGTGTTTGTCTACTATTTTTTAAAACCGCTGATATACATATACCATATGATATTTGATTGTATTTTGAAAAAAGTAGGAATTTTTTCGAATCCTTTCGCAATATTGCTTACATTCTTAAAAAACCTTTTTGTTTTAAATAATTCAATTCAATTCAATTCAATTCAAACTCTTTATTTGCTATATAAGCCATTGGCTTTTTACAAAGGGTTTAGATTCGTTCACGCTATGACATTTACATAAAAGAAAATAAATAAATTAACATACAAATAATTATAATAAATAGTCAATAGTCACAGATTTTTCAATAGGACTCTCTCAGCTTCAGACACTCTATTACAAAAATAGTTAGAGCTTTAATCAGAATTATCTCATCGCTATTCAATAAATTATTCCATACGTATTCGTTGATCAAGTTAACATGCAGTGTCTCAAATAAATTACTCGCAGATCATGTGTAACAGAACAGGATTCAAGGAGGTGCATAATCACATCTGTTTCGCCTGTTTGGCATAGTTTACACTTCTCATTCGGATAAAAATTGTACCTTTTTCCATTTATTATAATTTTTGGTGCGTATACATTAAAAAGTCTAATCTGGGCTAGAATGCGAGTAAAGAAAATCGAGACTCTCTGAGATAAATACGGTGGTAATTTGTCTCTGATATAGAATCGTTTATGAACAAAAGTTGCGGATGTGTTTGCTAACGAGTTATAATCTTCTTCTAACTTAAGTTTGGTGAGTTTGTCTGTGGCTAATCTGGCAATGGTTTCCACGTTCGATGGCGACAAATTTCTCCACTGGTCCTCAAGGCCACAGTATTGAAAAATATCTCCTATTTGCTTGCACCAATTATACTTGGCGTCGCAATTTCCATTCGATTCCAGTGCTCTCAAACGATCGCGATCGCTTGGCTTTCCAATTTTGTACAGCGTGTTTATATAGGTGCGATCAAAGTTCGGTACGATACCAGACAGTTGTTGACAAACAGCTCGATCCAGCTCGGTGCCCGATAGTCCGATGGAATCGAAACCGAACATAATGGCGTTCTTTTTTCGGCTTTGAATTTCTGCATCATTTATACTTTTTTTCAGAGTTGCAATTTTTGACCACAGTTGACTGATCTGCTCATCTGTGCGTTGGTGTTGCTTTTTGCAGGCCTCGTTGTCTTCCATCAAGATGTTGTTGTTGGTGACCGAGGTGTTGAGTAGCGTTTTGTTCTCTCTCACGCCACGTGAGATATCATCCAACTTCTTAAACACTATAGCCTGTCCTGGATCCACTGGCAGATTATCCACTCCATCTCCATCCGGGGAATTTGCATCGAGATCACTCATTTTCACTTGAAAACAGCTTTTTTACAGTTTTATATTATCTTAACTTGCTCGTAGTATCGGAGCGCTCGACAGTCCGTCCGCTACGACGTTCGAAACTAAACTCTTGTTTTAAATAATTCAAGGGAACGATTTTTCAACAAAGTTAATTAACCCTTTCACTGCGGCGCGACCTCGCATTACTCCATTAAAAACAACGTCAGTTGTTGCGCTGCGCAGAGCACTAATTAGTGACCAAAAGTGTACCCGGATATTTGGTACTATTCGTACTTAACAATCCTTCGAAACAATTGCCGATACTTTAGTTCCTATAGTTTAAAGAACGATAAATTTCATATTGAATCAATCGGTGAAATAGGCAAGGTATTATGGTATAAAAAGACAGATGGCGTATATTTACGCCTTTCGTATATATTGATAGATTTGTGAGGGCATACATAAACGAAAAGGTTAATTATATTCTTCTATCTATCCTAAAATACATATTTTTGAGTACTTGTATAAATGTCGAAATTAGAAATATAATTTCTTACATTCAACAAAACCCGAAATATAAGTACTATATGTATACTACGAAAAATCAAACAAGGACCACCACAAGGTAACGAATTATGAAAGTGTTAATTAAAATGCGGAAAAGATTTGCCTGACACAGGCAAGAAGCCTGGACCGAAATTTGGTAGACCTCTAAACCAAACAGAATTTACTAGGGTGATGAAGTATTGGGGAAAAAAATTCGATAATTGCACATGAATACGCAAGCAACTAGCATAAAAATTGCTATTTCAGCACAATTTTTACCTCATCGCCAGTTTTTGTCAGAGTCGTCGTTCAGGCGCCATCCGCCGGGGCACCTATCTGGACGGAAAGGTTGGCTAGCAGTGTATAGGGCTCACAAATCTGTCAGTTTCTATTAAAGGGAATTCATTTCGATCGAGGGTGTATTCCGAAGAGTAATCGATTTTATATCGCTTGCAACATTTATCTTTAATATAAAAATAAAACAACGTTCCACTCAATGCAATCTTGGCAGGTACCTGCAGGAGGCGGAAACGGCACAACTGCATACTAACCCATGTCCAGTTTATTCAATTTCCAATCCATTACAATATTTAATCACAAAAACAATGGTTAGGTTGGGAGAGGGTAGAAAAGGCGAGGGTTGGCTCAGGCTGGACCTGGAGTTTGGTCTAAATAATAGCGAGTTGGATGAAATCCCCAGACAATTATTCACAAAACCAATTATTGCTTGTCTCCATTCGACTATGGGAGCCTTAAAGCTCGTGGGGGGGCAGATGGGCTGACGGGGCGCACGGGGCTTTCATGTAATGAACAAGCGATTTTTTTTTTTCGACGGGAAAACTTTAGTCAAAGTTTGCCTTGTTCAATAAGCCAGTATAGGTCAGTCCTAAAGTTACTGCAAAAACACATCACCAGTTCTGATTAAGAGTTCAGTAGAAGGGTCTATACACCACCGATAGTTCCGGATACGTTCAGAAAGTGTCATTCGCAGACCCGAAAACTTTTAATTTCGCTTTCACGCCATGGATCGTTCCGGATCGATGTCGAGTGTTCCAAAAGGCAAAAAAAGAAGTGTTCTAAAACAAATAGCAGCCTTCAAGCGCTTCTATTTCATCCAGTCTGATTGAATGTTATGTGCGATGGTGTACTCATCAGGATTCGAGCTTAAGCGCGCCGGACCAGACCTTGTGACCGTAGTGTGGAGCGAATCCGCATAATATTGCAACATGTAATTAGAATTAAAACATAGAAAGGACACATGGACAAATAGCTACATAAAGGCTACACGATCTGCTGGCGGCGGGAGCTGGGAACTGAGTACAGGAACCATTGGCTATACGAATGGGATTTCAACGTGAAGTCAACTAAATTTCGTGCTGGGAAAAATGTGTGTTCCCAACTTTCCATGTTCTGCGATGTTTCCCTCAATTTAATTCCCTTCCCACCGTTTACAAGAAAAACTTTTCCACCGTCGTCGCCTCGTTGCTCGGCTTCAAAATGGAAGCACCGGTCGATGTTGCCGGGTTGGGCGGGTATTAAATGTTCTTCAGGGATTTTTGTCGGACGAACAATATCGGAGTTCAAAGTAAAGGAGCCCGGCGCGTTTAGCTTGCGGATGGCCAAAGTATAACCCTCCTCAATGTGAAAAGAACGATATTGGAGTCAGAGGGCTCTGACCGTTTGGCCCGCAATCATCCCGGTAAAAGGATCAGCTCCTCCAGGGATGCTGATTGATGGTTTTACGCCTCCCAACAATGAGAGCAACGAATTTCTGTGCTCCAGGACACGTTGAATTTGGCGTATCAACGAAATTGTCGGGCTTACACTGAACGACATCAATATGAAATCTTCTCGTTATTTAATGTCACCAAGTTTTCAATTATTCCATGTTGCTCATCTTCGGAGTCAGAATCACAAAAAACCTTTTGATATTTGATTTTAGCAAAGCTAGTTTTTTTGTATATCCTCTCCCTTTCTATGGTATAGCACGTATTTCCACTCCAGTTCGCGTTCTAAACCGAAAAAACCGATTGGACGACTCTGGGTCTTTGTTTTTTAACTAGAATCTTATGTACATATATACCTCATATCCATTATTGTTGCCTTGATTACCTCCACACTATTAAAGCTTTGTGTATTTAGAGATATATTTAATTACTCTATTTAGTCTATTTACTTTATTTAGTGTATTTACCCTATTTACTCTATTATTATGAGCTTTTGAGTATAACCTCGTCCGTGTACGTATTTCACAATTTCATAATTTTCCATTATTACGTTCAAAAAGTTTATACATATTTTTCAATATTTTTTGCAGAGTTAAATTTTCCACAAAATTACTTATTTTTATTTTTCGCGTAACTTTAATATTTTTTGAGCGACTTTCAAAAATAAAAGTAGTGAGATTTGATTGCTTTCATTTCATGGATAACTTACCCCGAACGTCAAAATGTATAGGGCGATTTCTATAGACAATTTTATTGCTTTAAATTTATTACTTACTTAACACCCATAATTGGGGCCTTTGTTTACTAAGAGAACTTAGCTCAATCCTAAATTAGAGCTATTTTTTGATTATATAATACATATATACATTTTTTATTCCAGTAATATCAGAATTAGTAGCGTTTGTTTAGCAATAGCTTAGCCAGATCCGGAGTTGGTTTTCATAAGAATTATTTAATTAATTGAGATTACTGAGACCACATACCAGATACAGTTTGCCAATAGTGTAGATAATAAGCTCTATAAATACGTGAGCAGCTACATTTTATCACGAATATTTTGCTAAATGAGAGTAAAGTCAATAATAGGTTGACACTGGATTCACTGTAAATCTCAGTATTTTATTTCAAAATGCCTAAGGTGTTTTGAAATAAAACACTGAGATTGGCAGTGTATATGTTTTTAAGTTTGTTTCAAATTCAGTGACCAATTTTAAAAATCAAAAATTCGTTTTTATTTTATTTTACTTATTTATATATGTATAGAGACTTAAGCTAGATAAATTAAGACTCGCAAATATAAAATATCAATTGTTTTTATACATATGTGTGGTCCCTACCTAATCTAGAGAAACGTCCTTCTTACAGAGTATTGGATTAATATCAATCAGGTTTTCACACCGACTTCAGTCATCCATTCATCCAATTTTAGGATTCAAGGTTGAAAGTAGTGGAATTTGTAAATGAAATTTAATACATTTTAGTGCTTGAGAGTTTTTGAGGCAGTTCTACATATTTTTAGAATCGTAATGGTAGTAAGGTTTATTTTATAATTAATTTCTGAATTATACTGCATATGCTTAGTGTGTTATTTCAACAACGTAATAATAAAGTCTGAAAACAATAAAAAATCTGCGGTAAATTCTAAAAATTAAATTTTTTCACACGATTTATCGTCATTCATTGTAATGGGTAATACATATGTCCCATTGATAAATCATGCACGTTGTGAGTTTTGTGGATAAATACAAACTATTTAATTCAAATTAATTAAACTTGATGCCCCTTTACTAATGTCTCCAACTAAAATAATACATTTAGTCACCTAAAACATTATTTTATTACTTTTTAAATACATATATTATTACTATTTTCCAATTTGCACTATTAATAATTATTTTTTATACTACCTACAAACAGTCAAATAAGCGTAACATTTTGATGCTACAATTCAGCACGCGTATACTATTATAAATGTGTTATTTTAAAGTGCGTAATATTTTATATATGTTCAAATATATTATTTGTATACTCGAGTAAAAATCGTCAGCACAAAAAGAGCACCGAAAGACCACCAAACGTTACACTGAATAAACACTAAATCGACACTTTAAGTTAAACTAAAATAACACCAAAGTAAGACCTTTTGGCGAACAAAATAGTTAAACCACTTCTTTACAACAACTAATAGAGCACCAGCTTCAACACCGAATCACCACCAAATGACTACTATCGTCAAAATATTCCATACCAAATGAGCACCAACATAGCACTGTTTACTACACTAAAATACCACCATTTGACAACTAGACGTGTTCATTTGGTGCTGAATAAGGCATTCTATATATGCAATCATGTTCTGGTGGTGTTTTGGGACTTCCATCGACTATTAGAGTTTTCAATTGATATCTGTCCCTTATTTGGTGGTATATCAGTGCTCCTAATTTTCCAAAAGAAAATCGAGTCTATTTGGGTTGTATATTGGTCGTAATTAAACGTTTGGTGGTCTTTCGGTGCTCTTTTTGTGCTGACGATTTTTACTCGGGTAGGTAGATTTAACGCTCTTGGTTTCTAAATGTCTATTACACATGATTTTTTAAATCCGTGTTATACCTTTAATACGACCAAAAATATTAAGCGTATTGTAATTACATATATATAGAGACGCACCTTAAAAAAATATTTTAACACATTGATGATGTATAACGCACATAACATTTGCAGTGTTTATATTTTTAAATTCTATATAAAACAATTTAAATTAACTTATAATGATTGCAGTCGCTTCTAAATACTAATTAGAGATTTTCAATTTTTAAAATTATCCACAAAATTTGTGAAATAAATTTATATTTTTTTGGTCACGAATAGAAATTATCAACTGATTTTTATTATTCCACTAACAAATAAAAATCATAAAGTGATTTTTAGTTTTTAATTAGGAATAATACTCATCAAAAATGATTACATTTTTTGATAAAATAAATAAAAGTAACCAACAATTTTTATATTTTAGTTAGCATATAATAGTTATTTGGATTTTTAAATTATCAATCTATGTATGAAATTAGCACTGAATTAGCATGTTAATGCATGTTAGCATGTTTTGGCACTAGCGTATTGCGAAAATAATATGTAAGTTGGGTTAGACTTAGGAATAGCACCTCTATTTTAAAAAACCATCATCGCAATGAAAAACACACAGAAAAAATGACATTGTAAAATCATATGAAATCAAAGAAAATTAAAGCATTTGATTTTTTACTGTGAAAATTGTTAATTTAAAAGATTTACATTTCATATTAACATTACGACTTTTTCAATTGAAAACTTTAATTAATTTTTGCAAGTTACATTATTTATGTGAAGGTCCAAGAAACTACTATTTTCTACCTATTTGTAAAATATCATATGTAAAATCAAAAGGCTGATTGCACAAATTTACATTGAGTTAAACCAAAGGTCCTCTAATTGTATGTTTGTCAAGAGTTCGATGTTCTTTGTTGCAAGGTTCGGAAAGGAAGCTGATCTCACTTTAACATTTCCATGGTTTTTGTGACTTCAAATTAATTTATGCTAGTCAACGATTTAGATTTTTAACATCCATTTTTAAGTATTAAATTCTAATGCATTCAGTTCTTATTTTTCACAATACATACAAAAAGATACGATATCTAAAAGTTAAAGAATGGTTCAATATTTGAAGAATCAGCAAAAATAATGTGATTAGAGTATCTGAATTCAAAGTTTTTAATACCATAATATTACTTCCATCTCAATAATTCAAATTAAATTCCGTAAAAAAGTGATGAAATATTTTTTTTAATCATGTAAAATAAAATTCGCGGCAAAACATAATGATGTACATGTGTCACAAATATATACTATATGTATACTTGAAAATTCATATTCCTACGCAACATAGATTAATATTAAACTTTGTGACCCGTCCTATAGATTGGGTGCCCCTGAACAAATGGTTTGTGGTAAACTGTGGCATATAAAATTATACACTACAGACTATTTATTTGGGGATATTCTATATCCATACTCGTGAATAACAATTGTAATTTTAAATATAAAAAAAAATTATCCACCTTTGATATTACTAGAACTACCGACCGGTCAAAATGACCGGTTGTATCAGTTGCTCGAAAAATTTTCTCTTTAAATTTTATTAAATATTTTCTGATTATATTATGACTTTTTCTAATTTTATATATTTAATAATATTATAGATTATTTTTATTTTTCACTTCCATTTTTATGATATAAGTATGTGATAGGTATACCGGTCATATAGACCGGTCGTAAATTCTTCCGCCTTCAATATGAAAACAATATAAAAACTGCTCAAGAACTACTTCAAGCCGCCACTACGGCGACGGCGAATCAATATTCCTAGAAATGTAATTACAATTTTTTCCCAAATTTTCAGAATTTTGAAATGTTTTGTGATGCATTTTTATTTTCATATGGGTAATTGCTGTGTATATTTGAAAAGCACATAGTACTCAATCACTTTCGTACTGGCAGTTGTTGTATACGTTTGAAATAAGAGTGATTGAAATACGTGTAGAAATACGTACAATATCAGAATAAACCTGTGAAAGTTGTGTTGAGTATATTTCTTTCAATTTAAAAAAACGAACTACTTTAGTTGGAACAATTCGTGCAAATAAAAGAGAATCGCCGAAACTGGCTAAGTACAAAAAAAAAATATTTTACCGCGATTTGCATCTGAAATTTATAAAACAGATAATTGTACTTTGACGATATATAAAAGTAAGCCATTTAAAAAAGTACTTCCATTGAGTACAAAACATCATTCAGTCAATATTGAGAAAGACAGAAAGAAAATACCAGAAACGATAAGATTTTATAATAAGACTAAATGCGGGGTAGATTTAACATATCAAATGGCTAGAAAATATAGTGTGAAGAAGAAGGATATCGAAGATGGCCTCTTCAAGTATTTTTTAACATTCTTGATTTAGCGGCAATAAATGCATGGGTTTTATACAATTAAACAACCGGCGAAAATATATCGCGAAAAAAATTTTTGTTTCAATTGGCAGAACAACTTTCCGCAGAATATAAAAATCAATCTGAGCAGGAGAACTTGAATGCCATATTGACGAGTTCTGAACGTTATAATGTTAGAAAAACTTGCCAAATAGGTTTTTGCAATGAAAATAAAACTATAAATATATGCGCTGCTTGTAAAAAACATGTATGTGGTAAATGTACATTGAAAAAAATTTCTCTATGTAAAAATTGTGGTGATCCAAATAATAATTAAACTTAAATAAAAAACAAATAATATTACTACTTTTTATGAAAATAGATGTATATATTACGTACCATTAGCACATATTAGAATGAAATATATTTTATTTTATTTAAAACTTTTCTTTAAATTTTTATATTTTGTCACTAAATATCAAACCGGTCAAAATGAACGGATTGGTAGAAATAGGTATAAAACAACTTTTGGTAGTTCTAGTGTTAAAATCATTTCCATTTACCTCTGTTTGTACATTTTGTTTTGTTATTTTATAGTACTTTCACAGTAGATTTGGAAAGACGTAATTGTATAATTAACATTTCTGTGTCCATTTTCATTTGATAATACAACTTGCCAAATGACCGTAGGGTCAGTGTTGAATTACGAAATATCTCTATGACTCAATTTTGTATTGCAAAATAGTTGTACATACGTATGTACGTATTTTGCTAAATTTACAATGACTTTACTTTCAACGCAGTTTCTCTATTTCCACTTCCTTTTTAAAGTAATTAGTAAAATAGTTAGGTATTTCTGCATACTTATAATATATGTTAAAAATTAATAGTACTCAGACCCTTTTATTTTTCCAAAATTAAAACTTTTATTTCTTCTATGAGGTGTAAATTAGCAAAAATTCCTTGAATTTTTTTTGAAAAAAGTAAAAGATATCATTGAAATTTTATTTTTTCATTTAGTTGAAAACTGAGTAAAATTGCTTTTATTTATTTCTGACAAACGTTTTTGAGCTCCTATATTTTAACGTTTTTAGACCTTACAAAAAATTTTAAAAACGCTAAAGTTCCGATTCCTTTTGAATGTGAAACAGCGAATCGATTAACTTCAAATACTACTTGTTTGATGATTACTCCGAAGCTTTAAACAATAAACAAACAGTACTCTTGCAGAGGTGCTAGAAGAAAAAGGTAATTTTACCAAATTTAATGAATGAAAATTCAAAAATAAAATATCTTTGAATTTTTGCCCGAAAAAAATTTAAGTTCTTTTTATCAATTTACATTTCATAGAAAACAAATTTTGACGGCAACTTTTATTTTGCTTAAACCCTTTCTCAATGTTATACATCTGCGATACAGAAGGGCATCGATTTGTGTTTGTTGAGGCAGAGGCAAAGGAAGCAGTATTTTAACTTGGGGCTTGTTGTAAGTTTTCTTTTAGAGTAAACTTTAGTACCATATAAATTATTGTGTAATTTTCATTTTCTTATCAGAAATATAAAAATTAATTGATTTTATGATATTTATTTATTGATTGAAAATCATTACCAACCAAATATAAATCATTCAAAATTTGTATGGATTGTAAAAAATAAAAATCATTAATGAATACTTAGAAACAACTACAGTCATTATAAATTAAATTTAGTGGTTTAATTTAGATTTTTAAAGTATGATAGCGCTATTAAATATAATTACTCTCATTTTTTTGATAAATATTACGACATCTTCGAAACAAATTGTAGTAATAAAGAAAATCATTCATAAGCTGCTTATACCTGCATTAATACAACATGCAATGCTATGTGATTTTTTAAAACGAAAATATGAAGTATAATCGTTAATTGAGCCGTTTATTTTGAAAGTGGCGTAAGTCAAAATTGTTATAAGGTCCATTTTACTTGAAAATAATATAGAAAAATCGGCCTATGCCTTGCGCCACTTTCAAAATAAATGGCTCAATTATGAACTTAGAACTACGTGTAACTATTTGTAAGGTACGCGTGAGAACTGTGTTATTATGCTAAAATCAAAGAATACCACGTTTATGCTGGATAATTATTGTATTATATTATATAAAGTTTTAGAATTGTTATTATACATTTTTCATTACAGTGCCTGACTTAGTTTAATTTCCACTCTAGTTGTCAAAAAAGCTCTTTTTAAAGTGAAACAGTCTGCATTTAGAAAAAAAAATCAATATTTTTTTTTCCCATTTTCATTTCTACACAATGACTAACCATTCTCTCTTATTTCTTTTCAGGTAAGTAAATATTCGCGAATGGTTCTGGCATATTTGCGTAAGTACTGCATACACCTCCTATCGGTTCATAGTTTGAATGAGATCTCAACTTATCAGAGTGCCGGGGAACTAATGGAACTCATATAGAGGATGGTTGTTCCGGCACATCTCTCTTAGATAGGACGACCCGGACGGGCGATCCCAAGAGTTTGGACATGGGGAGGGAAGAAGAAAAATCTGTTTGTGTCAGTTGCAGGAATCTAAATCATTTGCGATAGAAATGCATGAAATTAACTGCCGAATCATTTGGCATGCAGTCCTTACATGTCCTACGTAGGACCGGAGCTCTGGTCTCGATATTGGACAGACCACCATCCGTAAGTAATTTTTCTACGGTGAAGGGCCAGAAAATGTTATTCTTCCATCGCCATTATGGAAAACGTTATTATACGTTACCTTATACCATACAGTGGTGGCGTTTCTGTAGGTTGGTGAGAAGGATAATGTGCCACTTTTCCGCTTTGGAACACAGTCATTGGACCGGTGCCAGCTGAACAGTTTCTAGGCCGCGTTCCATAGTCTCATGGAATGGGCCACGAACCATCTACTGCTACTGTACATTATTTCACGGAAACGTTTTTATGTTGTGCTGTTGGGGGAACGCCGTTTTATGTAACGTAAATCTGTCAGTCTGCTAGGAACGGGACAAGGGATATTTTTGCGACACTTCTAGAACGATATGAGCTTTAATTGATTTTGCACTTCAAATAATGCCGCCGGTGAGGCTCCACCCAGCACAGACGGAATGCCCAGTTCACTCAGGCTTTGGCCCGCAAACGCTTTAATTTCGAAACGGCCTGATTAAATATTTCACATTTTATATGGAAATTAGCGTGCCAGCTGGGATATGGGCCCAGTGGAGCTCAGAGCCCGAATTGCTGGGGGAGGGGGCGCCTTTGATGTGCTCTGTCGCTTGCTCTGAATGTGGCCTTAATTACAGAAATTGATCTGTACGGGGCTCTTTAGTTACTCCGAGAGGCGCCAAGGCTTCTCATGATTTCATATTCAAATTGACTGAAACTGAATGGTCCCCAGGTGCCCTAATGTGGCGCTCTTCAGATGGAGGAAGAGCCCCCATTCATGAAAATTGGAGCAATTACCCTTTGAATACGCGTCAAAATGTTGCAAATTCCTTTCATGTCGGCACTGAATGAAGCAATGCGGCGTGGGTCGCGGGAAAAGGGAGGAAGGTAAGTGTTACCCTGGCAGTTACAAATGCTCACGAAAATTTACTCTGAGCTTTCCCTACACCTTCGTTCTATTCTTCGTACCGATTTTTTAGGCATATGCCATACTACTCCGTGTTGACATCTCTCTCCTGAGGGTACGATAATTTAATGACAAGCTCCGTCTTTATTCAAATTCGCGAGCTCCCTGTTCCATCCCCTGACCCTTACTTCCACCACATGCTGATTAAGAAGAAGAGCAATCTAGTGAAGTATTGGTTGAAGTTTTCTCCCAATTAGTCTCGAATTAAAGTTAATGATTACGAAGAGCTCCTTTAGGACATCCACGTCCTCGCTTTCGTCGAACTTCTTCAGCCCGATTCAAGTTGAGTGTGTCTAGGCAGATGAAGTAGGCTGGGAAGCTGATTTAGTCTGCATAACGCGGACCTGAATGGGTAATTTGCTTCTATGAGACGATTGTTATTAGACAAATTGTGATTTTTATTATCGTTCCAGACGATAAACGGATTACTCCACCTACTGAAATATTTTCTAAGAAAAGTAAGTAATTTGCAGATTGCTAATCTTTTACCATTCACGGGTCTTCGAATTGAAGCGTTAGCATTTTCGCAGCTCATTATAACTTGCCAGGGGTATTTAGAGTTTTAAACATTAATTTCTTTTGTAATGAATATTATTTGATCTTTAAATACTTCTTGCTGTTCTATTGAAATCTAGTTATTTATAAATTTCATAGAGAACACAATTTCACTTGTTTTTATATCTAAGTAATGCATTAATCCCTATACTTTATGAATAAAGTGTAGTAGTCAAGACTAACAGTATCATCAAATACCATTAACCTAAAACAAATATATATACTATTTTTATAATATTAGTAGTTGAGTCCCAGAGTTTATTTAACAGGGCGTATTACAAGTTGGGTAGTGTGGGGTTAGTTGAGCACAGTGGCATTGCATAGGGGCATGCAACATAAAATATACATTGCATGACCCATCCGTCGACACAGAAAAACTATTTCCTAGTAAATTTCAATTAGATTAATTGTGCTATTCTAAGAAACCATAAAAAAAATTATAATTCTAGCTTATTCAACTAGTGATATATAAATGTAAAGCAAAACATGAGCTTTTAATATCTTGCAAACTTTACTTGCTGATATTCTGGTAGTTTTAAAATATAATTAGAATTTATGTAGCATTTCCGTAACAAATAAAGAAAATTCTATAAAATAACAGAAATGAAATAGAAAAATTGTGCGTATGCTACGTTGGCTTATTCTTTTAAGTAAGAGAAAAGCTACAATTTTAAGAAAATTCTATTACTTTTCTTTAAACAATTCTATTTTTAAACTTTCTCTGACATTGATACTGCATTTAAAGATGTAAACTGCTTGGAGAATAATTCCATTTACATAAATAGGTAATATGCATAATTTACATGGAAAAATCAGGCAAAAATTTCATAACTAAAATTTGCAATGTTTGTTCCGAAGGAGTCAATTCCTCTTAATCAGTAGTAATTCTGTAATTTCTGCCCGTTACTTATAAACCTATGTAGACATTTGTATGTTTTAAGAAGAAATGTTAGAGGAAATTTAATGAAATTATTAATTTTTGGTCCAAATATGAATTCCAGCGAAGATTGTTGAAATCTAGTACAGTGTTAAAGTTTATCATGTAGACGTCGCGATAGTGAAATAAAAATATATCACAATTATTTGTCGTGTATTGTAATTCTTTGCGAAGACCGATATTTTTGTTATCGAAAGAGATTTCCCTTTACTTTTAGAATGTTTCATTATGTAGACAGCTGGTGGTGGTTATGGGTCCAACTCATATTGAAAAAAAAGGTAATGTGATTCACTTGTGCCATGATCGTTGAGAGAAATAGTCACCAAAAACAAGTTATTCAAATGTTGTATTCTTGAACCTGAAATTGTTGGTTGTATGTAAGCATAGATTAAAATTTTTTTAAAAATTGTGATGACAAGAGTAAGCCTTAATTTAAGATCTTGTAATATGTTAATTTAATTGTTTATTTTTCCTTGCTAATAATAGTTAGAATGGTATCCTGTGTCTTACCCTATTTCCAGCTTTTCAAGAGAAAAATTTATTTTAATGTAATGGAATGATAGCAATTTATTCACCATAACTCTTAATCCCATTAACCTATTTCAAAATTTTGTACAACTTACCGCGCAACTATCACAACTTAAAAAATATACAATTATGTTTTGCATTCATTACTTACAATATCCTGTTTTACGGTCTTAAAATTCATCACATGTATTTTACAATAGTCGATAGATGACCGTTGAATTACGCTAAAAAGGATTAGATCGGAAATGTATGCCTTTTATCAACATTTAAGTCATGGTTGTTTAGTTTAACATTTATATTCTCCTTGCGGGAGAATAGTATATAGAAAACACAAACAGATTTTGGTTTAGGGGCTTTTATTATCGGATTTGTACAATGATTCACATTTTTGAAAATACACAATTTTGTACTTATAAAGACACTCAGGAATCCGTTCACCTCCAAGAATCCGGAGAGTACCTTATGTTACCGGGTTATCCGGATTGATCCTCGATAGATTTTGTGGGAGTGACACTAGTATGACTCTAATTAGATAATCATCGTGCATCGATTTATAGGCTCCCATAGGCCTACGCACCTATCATTGATTGGTAGTTCTAAAGATAAAGGTCAAGACAAAACATGATGAATTTTGAATAATCTGATATTATTACATCTGCATTTTAATTAATTAATTTTTTGCTGTTGCGTACTTGAATAAACCAAAATGATATCAAATAAAAATAGGATTGATAATGATGGCGTATGCCACGAAAGATATGTGAAATGACTTCTGCAAATGCGTTCAAAAACTATTGCGAATTTTGAATTTCTGCGGGCTGCGTATATTCGATTTTCGATTTTTTTGTGGTGTTATGTTGGTACTCATGTACCTTACTTATGCTGACAAGCTCACCTATTTTGAATGTTCAGTTAATTGTTGACAGCTATTTTGCTTGGACGTGTTTTGGCTCGTCTTCGATTTTTGTCTATTCCAAAAAATGAATCAAAGACTTTATATTAAATTTTGTCTGAAAAACAAAATTAAGTGCGCGGAAAATAGTATTGGCCAATTGTCAAATTACCAATATAACGCTACAAAAAAATCGAAAATCGAATATACGTAGCCCGCAGAAATACATAATTCGCGATACTTTTTGAACAGACCTCGCACATATAACGGGACTAAAGGGAATTAATATCTTAGCATTTAGCCAGACTTAAACTACGGTTGAGGTGGACGTAATATACGTGTGAACTATTACATTTTAGTAAAATAATAGGCGGTTCAAATTCGGGAGTTATGACACCCACATCACCTTAATGACAATAACGCAACGACCTGAAACTCCCAAATATTGTTTGATTTTTTCGGGATTATATTTGTGAATTTAAACCGTTAGTTTTATATTTTACTCTTCTTCCGAGTTGGATATCTATTTCGAGCAAGTTATTGTATTTAGTTGGATATTAAAATATTATTTTTATTTGACCTATTATTACCTGCCTTGCTTTTCTTATAGAATTCCGGAACATACAAAATAATAGTACTCATATTTGTCATTAAAGAAGCAACAGCTGTGGAAGTAATGGCTAAAATAGATAATTTTATTGAATTTTGTGTTCTTTTCATGATATTGTTTGGCTTCATATGTACTGTGCAGCGTTAGTGTATATTCTTAACTAAATACGCAAGCCATGGAGTCGATGTGATCCTTGAGGTCGGCACGATTTATTGAATTTTGTGTTTTTTTGAAAATATTGTTTGGCTTCATATGCACTGTGCACTATCGGTGTAGATTCTTAATTAAATACTTAAGCAATGTAGTCGATGCGACTCTTGAGGTCGACACGATCAATTTCCCAGCATGGGAGATATACAATATTATTGTAGCAATAATAAAGTCCCGAAATTTAATAACCAATTTCGAAAATATCGTTTCTAGTGATAGTTTTGTTTTATTTAAATGACGCGTTTGCCCTACAAAAAATAAACAAATGCAAAACAAATCGAGGAAAATCGCACTTCTGTACAAGTTTTTACTATTTTACGGTTAAGCAACTCTTCAAAATCAATAGATGAAAAAAGATTAAATTTGTAAATATCGCATGTGGGGCTAGATTTTTGGAGTTAACACTAGACTACCAAAACCAGTCAATTTGACTGGTACTCAATTTCTTCCTTCATTTAATTGTATATTTTTGTAATTCTCTTCTGATTTATGCTAAAGTTTAATAGAATTAAGAACTATGACATATTCGAAAACATTTTTCCATTAATAATTATTTATTCAAATTTGAAAGAGTATTAAATTAAACCTGCACAAAGTTGTTAAAATTACAGACTTACGCACCGGTAGTTCTAGTGTCAAATAACAGGGTTCAATTGGAAATTAAAAACTGACTGTTTGCATTAAAGCAGGGTTTACATAATTGCCGTAGTTATAAAAAAGGAGAGAAAAAAATCGCATTTTGGTAAAACTTTTAGGTTTCCGCACCCGTGTAATTCGAATGCGAAATTCTTATAGAATCGCTCATGCGGCATTATGCCTGTGTGACTCCAAACTTAGGAATAGGAAATTTGATAGAGTGTTAGTTCCTGGTGACACACAGGTATATTTCGAAGAACGAAAATTATGAAATATTTTGTTTTTTCAACTTTTAATGGGTTTAGTTGCATTCTTAGAAAAAATGTTTTACGAGTATGTTTTGTATCGTTGGTTGGTCTATATTTAATGATTCAATAGTACATAGTGCACCTACGAAGCAATGCAGGAGATTTCAACCCACGTATAAGATTACCCGTCGAAAGCGAGGGTGGGGAACACACGCGTTTGGATGTAGTATCTTCGCTCCCGTATCATATATTATACTTTACTATACCATTGCTGAAAGTAGAAGTTCTGTCTCTTGTTTAAGAGACCAAATTGGCTCTTCTTTAACCCATCTAGGTGGTAAAGTAGGAAAATCTAACCTGCGTCTGTCCCGAATCGAAGGCGAGCATGGTAAACACAGGTTGGAATGTCTTATCTTTGCTTCCTTGATCGGGTAGGTTAAGGATTAGGTTAGTGTAGCTGACTAGAAAGTACACTTAAGCCATTTATGGCCCATGTTACCACATAGCGCAGGAGACAATGGTTATAATTCGGACTCGAACTCAAAGCCTCTTGGATGGTAGTCCAGCGCGCTAAAAATTAATAGAATTCGAACTTTAGGCGGTGGTATAGTAAAAAAAATCTTTTTTTAAAAATGTTTTAGTGAATTGGTTATTAAAATATATCCGAAAACGTACGAAATTGAGTACAAAATAATAAACTAATCAAGCACGTATTTACTAATGTTTCAGCACAATATGGTACAATTCATTAATTTGTCATTATCATCGGCAAATTTTGTTTAAATTTTACCTACTTAAATTCCGTCGATAGACTATTTGTTGATAGAGTTTCGGTATGGTATCCTGATTGCGGGAGCCAGACTTGTTCTTGAATGGTTCTTACTATTTTACGTTTTTACTAACTTACGACTACTACAACTTAAATTCTTAAATATTGCCATTGGGGTTAGTTTTGTGGTGTTCAGTGACATGTTTTAATTATAGTAAATAGCCAAATGTAAAATACCAAACATAAACTTCTACTATACCTAATATATATATTTTGACAATATTTTTGCTTAAACAAAAGAACGGCTGGACCTAATTTGATGATTGACATCGATACACTTGAAATTGCACCACAACGATGTTAATATAAATTGCTTTTCGAGATTTTTTGCAGGAAAAATATGACTACATACTATATATACTATATGTACATACACACTCATTCTTATTTTTGAAAATAGTATACTAATACTGTAGTGACCGTGAAGCATAAAAATAAGTTGGAAATTTTAATTTAAATTTTTAGAACCATTACAATCACTTGCCTCTGCCGGTACTGGGAAGTTTATAATTACATGCTGCTATGCTAACTTATAAAATGATACAGTAGGGTAATATGTGACATACGGATTCTTTCCTATGATATTCAAGAATCAAGTAGACGACATGGTTTTATAAGGAGAATTAAAAGTTCGTGTATAATGGTGTAGTATGTTGTAAAATTTGCACTTCACATAATGATAAATAAATGCTAATGCACACGGACATAATTAAGAAGAAAATTTTTTCCCATTTTCGCTGTGTACGGATCCTTTCTAAAGCTGGAAGGTGGTGGCCTGTTTCACCGCTTGCTCGTCTAGCGGAGCACCCTGCAACTTTTAACTCGGGAAGTTAATCGCCTCCAGAGCTCTACAGTAAGTCCTTCAGAAACATTTTCAGTTGTTAAGTATCCTTAGGAGAAAAAAGCCTGAGAACTTTTCGCTGTTTTTGTTGTGCGCTCCTTCATTCAATTAGGCGACCTGGAATATTTCGGGCCTAAGCTTAGGCGCTCCTTCCTTCGAAGAACAGCTAGATGGGGATGGTTCAAGTGAGTTCCATGACGCGACGACGTGGAATTTCTTGCCGCGGCTGGCTGATGGGGAGCAATATACGCGCTAACAATGCTTAGCTTAGTTAGGGGTGCGCTTGAAAAGTAATTTTGGGTTCTCTGTATTAACGGATTTACGCACATATCCGCCTGTTTACGTAGAACCCAGACATTTTAGCAAATTAACCACGAGAACATAATTTCATTCTTCTGGAGTTGCCCGCGGTCGATGTCGAGGGATGAGGAGAGGGGGCGTCTATTGCTGAGGATAAATTTTTATTCATCTTAAAATTTGTTGGAGAGGATACTCTTCGACCGGGCGCGAAGCTGCAGACCCGCGGGCGCAGAAGGAATTATAGGGAAAGCAAGGGGACGACGCTCAGAAATTTTTTCCTTTAACCATCAGCCGCCCACCCTTGCGTCCGAAGGGTAAAGACTTCAGCTTTGTTGTGTTTTATTGTTATTGCCCGAAGGAATTCCTCGAGAATTATGGCGGGTTTATTCATGAAACCCATCGCCGCCGTCCCTTTAGTATGCATTCCTCTTATTTTAATTTTAGTGTTCATCTCGATTCTTTCGACGTCTCCTGTTTTTTTTCTGTTTTTAGGTTTCGAAGCAAGGAAAATTATTTTTCTCCCCTTACCCCCATTGCCGTCGCCGGTACCCGCCCGTCGTTTTCGTTTTCCGACTTGCTCGGATGTAAATGAATGCAAACCCTGCGGTCCTTTCGTCTTGTATCTTGTCAAGCATGCTAGATACGAATGCGGGATGAAAACTGCTACTGATGCTACAGTCCATGTTGCAGCCCCCGTCGCCGGGCCCCACGGTTGTGAGCGGTCTTAATGACATCCGCCTTTATTGCTGATATCCACTTTGATATGAAGGATAAATTTTTTTAATAACAATTACACTACCAAAGCTGATCCAAACGGAGGAGCTCCTCTTTCGGTACCATCGCTATCGGGGCTCTTTCCTCAAGAATAAAAGCAAGCAAAAAATGTTTTTTTATGAATTAAAACAACAAATTTACGAGTGTCGCATATACCGTGAATATTGTCGTTCGAAAAACTAAACAACAACTGTGAATAAAAAAATATATAAAAATATTTTAACGATTATCACAAGATATAAGACCACGCTTCTACATATATGTCACAGCGGAAAATTGGAGGAAACATCTTGGCAAGAAGCTCTAATAATTAGAGAACTTTAAAAATTTACTCCCCATTAAATTTCGAACTTTAAAAAATTATTCCCCATTAAACTTAAAGAACGAGATATGCAACCAGGTAAATTTTAATTTAGTTTTAATGTCCCATTTTTAGTATTAAGCGTTTTTTTCTGCACGAGCTTCGCACCTAAAACTTAGTTGTTTTTAATACAAAAAAAAACACATAAATGAAACTGAATACAAAATTAGAACTTTTCGTCTTTAATTAGACCACCTCCTGTCATGCGAACTATAGTTATAAGTTTTATAATAAATAATACACTGTGAAAAGCACAACTTAAAAGTTGTCAAAGGAAAGAATTTTGCGAGAAATAAAAATTACGACTTAAGTTGCTTTTGCGGCCAATCTTTTGAAACTTTAAATCTTGACATCAAAGGCTTTCTCAATGAGAAAAAGGGAAAAGTAATTCAAAGCGGATTAAAGTCTTCTACCGCTTGAACTATTTACTCTTTAAACTATTCATCTACCTATTTTTAAATTAAAAACCACTTGCGTAAAATTAAAACTTTGCTGTTTAGTAAAAATTAAATATTGGTAGTTAAAAAGGGTATAGTTATCACACTTACACGTTTTTAGTTTGTACTTGCATTACATTAGTTAAAGATGTAACATTGTAATATTTTTTCCACTATCTGGGATACTTAGCAAGCTTTTAATTACAGAAGGTCGGTACTAGCAAAATATCAATTGTCTTTTTCTTGGTTTTTAAGGGAAGGTTCTCCTTTAAAATTTTAAAATTTTCGATTTTTTTTTTTTATTTGATTTTCTTCAAGAACAATGTTTCAAGAATATTGTTTTCCAATTTTATGCCGATCCGAACAATAGAACCGATTCTACAGCTCGTTGAACGCAGCGGTGTCCCAATCATACGAATCAGTCAAAATTTCATTTTTGGTCCGCCATATTGGATCCACCATTTTGAATTTTAAAAAAATAATTCCAGATTCGGATTCAGCAACTCAAAAAACATAAAGAACGAAGAAGAAGTTTTGTTATAAAAATCGAAACGGAAGTTGAATTAATTCACCAAACTTAACGAAAAGTGTAGTAAAAATCACGAAAAATGAACCGATACTTTCAAGTCGATTTACGGAAAATCAATTTTTTGAAACTTTGCGCCAAGTTTACTCGAAAACGGCTGAACCGATTTACTTCTAGTTTGCTGCATTCAAAAGTAAACATTTTTGAAAGAGGGTTATACCAACAAAATATGAAAAATTATTATGTTAACTATTTTTTACAAGCAATAATTCACGAAAAAAAGCCTTAAAAAAAGCACTTAATTTGTAAGCGCTCGCCATTTTGTCAATTTTCAACTTTTTGAAAATATGTTTGGTATAACCCCCTTTCCATTTATTGTAGAATGACCTACAATTTTTGATTTTTTGATTTTAGATCGATTTCGACCCAGGATCGTGGCCAGAAGTTGGCAATGTTTTTAAAACACGCTCTACGCGGAAGCCCATCACAGCCGCCATTTTGTTTTTTTTTTTTTTTTTAAAAAAAAAATCTAAAAGTACACATAAATGTACAAAAAAAATATACCAAAAAGAATTTTTATACCTTTTATCATTTTCCTAAAAAAAAATGCCAAAGTGTACCTACTTTTTCGTCGATCAAAGGAGAACCTCCCCTTAATGAAAATAAATTATAATTTATAGGTTGGAGTAAATGGCAAGAAAGAAAATAGATTAACTTGAAGTATACTTGTTCCAAGAGATTTTCTTTATTTGTATACCTTTGTTTAACGAAAAGTGTTGGTTTTCAATAGTTTCTCAATTTTTATGAGTTTCAAAAGAAGGAAAGTCGCAGATAAATAATCCAAATAGACACATATTTCAGTTTTTAATGATTGTATTATGAATTGTTATATTATTATGTTGCATATATGGTTTTCAAAATTATACGTCTATGAGTTGGCTTTGATTGATTTTTCTTCCAAAGCCTAGTATTTATTGACAATTCCTAAAGGGACGATAAAAAACGATGTTCTAAAATTACAAATTACAAAGATGATAGCGTTTTATAAATTTAATCTGCATTACTACTGAATAATTATTGCTAGTGTAAATAAAATTCCAATGATGAAATGAAATTAAATCACACTACCACTGAACATTTACTGCTAATGCAATATAATATTGCACTATAACTAAACGTTTAGTATTAATGAGTATTTCAATATCATTACAATGATAGTGTTAATGGAAATACGGCATCCATTTTGGTATTTATTTGTTCTACCCATGTTTACCGCCGGGAGCTGGTTTGATGTTGAATATTTGTTGTTTGCACTTTCAATCGCATTGATATTACTTGACTTCATATTGCTGGACTGTCTTGACAAGGTTTCCAGACTTATTGCCTTGTTGCAAACTTGTTCGACTGTTACCGAATCATCTTTTAACAATTTTTCCTGCATTATTCGCATTATTCAACCCGTAAATAAATTCTCTTAAAGCTTGGTTTAAGAAGTTGCCGTAATTGCAATGACACATTAACATATTTAACACGTTCCCTGCCACGTGTACCGAAAACAGTACACAAATGAAAGCTCTCTCTTACTAAATGACTTTTTATATGTAAGTCTCTCACGAAAGCTTTGTTGAAAATTCTGGCAGGGAACGTGTTAAGCTGACAATGTACGCCGTAACACTTTCGTTTTCTTTTGTAGAAATTAAATCTTTCTACAATAACATTTTTTTTAGCGCAGCGCAGACTTTTATGTTAATGTACATGGCAACTAAATCGTTGTATGATTTCATTGCGGGCGATTCCGGAGCGAGTACTGGACCAATTAGTGTTACAAGAAAAGACGATTTTTTTCTTGCCCTTAAAAACTTCTTCGAGACGATCAATATACTACTTCTCCTAGTAGATACGGCTCAATGGCACCTACATATGTAGTTTGTTGCTATTTTTTGCATCGACATTTCTAATTTTGTCACATTTTCGACCATGAGATTATTTTTTTTAACTCACTTCACTAAAAGCTTATACTTAACTTATAACGTTTTTATCCTTTTCGTCAAATGCAATAACTTCACTTAAGAACTTTATTATAATTCACATTGAAGCCTAACATGTGCACCCTATGGTGGTCAAGAGCATAGAGAGAGGACGCTGTAGTTTCGCAAAATTCTCGTTAAAGTGACGGAATTCCGAACTGGTCTAATTGAGGAACTCTATACGATTCCATCTACACTACAAGGTTTATTTTAGTTGCATTAAATCACAAAAAAAAATAATTTTCAGTAGTGATAATTCTCAGTTTAGCGTAAAAGTAGTTTAATAGAGTAATTTGGCATGTTTGCTTGTTGCTCTGCAAATCGTCCTTTCATCACGATCAGTCAGTCTCTTGTTTCTTCCTTGGCCTTATATTTAACAATAATGGATCCCACCTATAGATTATGATCGATTTGTCGAACAATTTCCCTAGGACTAATACTGTACGATTTTGATTTAAACTAGAACTACCAAAACCAGTCAATTTGACTGATACCCAATTCCTTCCTTCATTTAATTGTATATTTTTGTAATTATCTTCTGATTTATGCCCAAATAATAGAATTGAGAATTACGATATATTCAAAAACCTTTTTCCATTAATAATTATTTATTCAAATTTGAAGGCGTATTAAATTAAAGGTGCAGAAAGTTGTTAAAATTTCAAACTTGCGCCACGGTAGTACTAGTGTTAATAAAACTACCTTTATAATAATAATCTTTAATAAGTCCTGGAAATATTTCTATCTTCTATCGTTGACTAAAGCATTCGTCTTTCTGGGTAAGTGAAACGCTTTCCCCGTTGATTGTTCATCAAATTTCGTGGCAACGTGGGTTTTTATTCTTATTTTAGAAAAACTTCCTGAAGCTTGATTATTAATTTTTTTTTAATTTTAAATTTGTAAAACAGAACTTTTATTTATTCCATATTTAAATTTGCTTTATCCTGCTTTGCACCATAGAATATGTTTTCGATTATGCTGGAGATTTTTTAAGTAGCTATCGTAAAATAAAATCAGAAAAAACGAATTTTAATGAAAAAGCCAGCAAAACGATGATGAACAGAAATAAATAAGAAGCCGGAAAAATAGCCGACTAGAATTCCTAAGGTTAAATGGAAGTGAGTGTGCTTGGATTTATTTGTAATATTTTGGTTTATTAGTCGTTGTACTGATCTAATTAATAAGCAAATAATGTGTATAGAATTTCGTATATGCAAAGTAAAAAAGTAAAATTGCTCATGTTACTACGTTTTATGGAGATTTTGTTAAAATTTTGTTCGTTACATAAAAAAGTTCGGTATGGAGGAATTCGATAATATGTATCTATTCGAAAGTAAACGTTCCGCGGCAGTGTTGCAACATTTTGAATTTTTAAAATATGAAACGTAGAAAGATAATATATTTTTTTTAAATATTGTTGCTGGCGGAAGGAGGTAGGCTTTTAACTCTGTAAGGATCTAGTGTGGGAAAAAGAGGCAAAGACAACAGAATATAGGCTTTTATCTTAGCATTTATTCTAAGATGCTTTTACAATAATCTTGATAATTCACACTGAGCTCTATGACCTCTGTGCTATTACCTGGCTAAATATCTTCAACATCTCAAGTACCCTGCTGACATACCCTCGTCCCAAAACCCACCGCTCGATACAATGGCACACAAGCATCTTGACAGTGGGTAGAACACCCGTATTCAAAGTAGTGAAAACTTGCATTATACCCCTTCTCATAGGTCTGCTGTGCACACTTCCTTTGAGTGCTTTTCTACTTAAGGAACTGCAAGCAATCGAACGACTTTAGTCTTTGGCTTGGACCCAGATCTGCATGCTCCCCGCAACCTGCAGTTATTTTTCGCGTTTCACTTATATTTATAATTGATGTCGAAGGTGCTCACCGACTCCAGTTTCAACTCTACTTCAACTCCGTCAAGTGGGGCTTTTGATGCACGTGGGCAAAACTTTCTGTCTCTTTGGCTTTTAGTGACGAGTGTAGGGCTTACTGATTGCAGACGTACATGAAAGTCACAAATAAGCTATTTAGTCAAGAGGTTACGCATTTGTCTTTGAATGGTCGATATATACGTCTGCGATAAGTATTTATATTTCTTTCCAGCATCAAACGTAGTCCATGTGCAATCGTCGTCGGTGGTAATTCTGCACTCAATCTAAGAGATGGCGATAAATCGCTCTTTAACTTTTTATATATTAATTTCTTCCACCAAGGAAGGGTCATATAGATTATGGGAGTTAAAATACTAATTTGTTTTTTATTATTTTCGTGTTTCTTTATATTATATATTCGGAATTTACATTTGATAGTTAGGTCAGTAAATAAGTTTATTTTTTTTATTCCTTTCAGTTAATATAAGCTACATTAAATTACTTAAATTAATTTAAGCTCAAAAATGGGTAACGGGAAGAAAACAACGAAATGAAATATTATATACTATAATATCCTAAAATTATGATCATAGCTAAAAACAACGAAAGAAAAATAGGACTGATTATTGTTAAGGTATGGGTAAGGCATGTAATGCTAATGCTTAAACAATTTGCAATCATTCAATATTTCTTTCACTCATTAAACCTTATATTAATAATTTCATTGTTCGCTATCACACATTTGTAAATAAGATAGTTTCTAATCCTTGTACACAGTGTGTTACATATGTATATCGGATGCCAAAATAAGTGGAATGAGATATCTGACCTAGGCAAGGAATAAATTATAAAGCAGGGACGGCGGTATCTCAAGCGTTTGCTAGTTTCAAGGTTTTTCGTAAATTCCAACTTTCCAAATGGTATGCATATCACTATTTTATTTTTTATCTTTTGAACTACTCAACGCAGCGACATCCAACTCATGTTAAATATCTACTACTCTAATGTCCTTTCCAAAAAAGTCAACAATGTTTACCTACCACCTGCCACTGCGAGCAGCACCTGCCACAACGAGTTTTCTTCCAAATTCATGTAATTAATGCACGTATGTATTATTACTATCAAATTGCCCATCTTGCCAAAAAGGTACATGTCCAGGTAAAACAGGGGCAGAGAAATTTGTTCCTTAGAAAACCATGGCTGATATCTTATTGTTTTATTGCCCGATAATTGTAAAAGTAGTGCAACGAACAAAATGTCTTCAAAAATTATCGGAAATGTTTATTTAGCATTGGCAGGCTATTAATTTTAATTATTGCTGCAGAAAAATCATAAAAAGTTAATGGAATTTATTTTATTGTCGTTATTAGCTTGTCTTAGCCAGTCATGATGGGATGTATCCTGGCGCTTTGTTAATAATACTTGGAGGACATTTTACTATAAAAGAGAAACAGAAACAATATCGATCGTAATTGGCAAACCAATCGATACCTATGAGCGTTTTTAAGCTAAACTATTTAAAAATGGACGAATGCACTTTTGAAGAACACGCCAATATAATTTAGATTTACGGTGTATTCGACAGAAACGAAAGAGCCTCTCTTTCCAGGAATACCAAAGGAGATTCCCTAATCGATGTAATCTGTAATCTGGAACATTTCTACAATGAATGTGATTGTCTAGCACCTTTTCCATTGTTTTAAGGCGAAAGGATGTTTGATTAATAGAGCGATAAGACTTTGGGTATGCAGGATTTCTTCCACTCCCTTTGGGAATAAATAATAGTCTTACATACTCCCACAATGGGGACATCACAGGAAGTAGCCAGTTGTTAGAACTTTGATGGTCGCCAATGCTAGTTCCGCCGAGGCTACTCGTAGCAGAACTGGAAATATACCCAAAATGATTTGAAGGCTTAGGGTTTTTAGCGTTTGGTTTGGGATTCCAAGATGTCTCTTAACTCTTTGACGTCTAGTGAGGCAGACTCTTGGAAATAAGTTTGGATGAGGATTGCCAGAGTTTCTTTTACTTTATTGGTAAAAGTGCCATCTGCTCTTTGTAGAAGGCGTATACCTATTGAGTGGTCCTTAGACATGATGTTTTGTATTCTAGCTGTGTTTGATCACTACCTTCGGAGAATTTTCTCCACGATCTTCTCTTTGATCTGCTTAGCTCTTTATGGTAGAGGGTTAGGACTTCCCTGTAGACTCCCTTGTTTAGAGATCTTAACTTTGTTGATCAGCTTTCTCATCCTGGTTGTTAATCTTTATTCCACCAGGAAATATCTTTTGTAATTCACCACCCAGTTTTTAGAGGATAGTTGTTTTCATTTAGCAGAGATGATCATACTTATTTCGAGGAGAAAGAGTTGCAATCTTCCCGACGAAAATGGGACCACTGGAAAATCCTTCTACTTGACTTACTCCCCATAACAGGGCCAATCTGTCAGTCCGGGAATCCTTAGCTTTTCCCCGACACATTTGGTCAACCGGAACTTCGTTTGACACATGCTAGTTAGCTATATTGTTAGCCTTTAGCGGAGAAATTAATGTTAGATCTAACACTTCGTTACTTATAGCATTTTAAAATATCGGTTCTACACCTCTATTATTTATTACTAGATTATTAAATAGTAGAAATTCCATTACGTGTTCACCTCTAATGTTCGTGCTCCTGATGTTCCAGATTGTATGAGGGAAATTTGCGATGCAGGCTATTTTACATGCTTTGTTTGCTGTCTGTAAAAGTCCAGTATATGTTGCACTTTCATCGGAGGTGCAACTTGTACATCCTCGGGGAAATAGGCCGAGGCGATAACTACTTCTGTTTTTCGTAAAAGAGTTATGTATGTGGATGAAGGCAGCTGCAAGATCCCGTGTAACGAATTCTGTAATTGGTATAAGGTTAATTGTAAAGGCTACCATTATGGGTGTTCAAGGAGCCCGGTGTTCCTTGTTATAAATTAGCTTAATATCATTTATTAATGGCATACCTTTGATCCTACCTCCATAAGTACAGGTCTCTTGAATCAGTCTTACTTCAATTTTTTTAAACGTAAACCTCACTTTTTGGAAATACTGGTTTTTGCTAGAAGCCTTTTCACACCCTACAAGTCCTATGCAGTTTGTCTCGTTGCCAGGTTTGTGTCTGACTTTGATGTCATTTTCGCTAGTACATGCGATACAAAAGGTTTTGATTGCCGGCTTAAACAAAGACATAGGATGATAGGTGGTCGCCTGAGACTCCGGTAGAAGTGTAGAAAAGGTACATAGACATACACTGGCGTTCGTTGCACATAAGTCGAGAAATTCGAATCCGAAATATCGTTGCCATCAAGGCTATCAAGGTTACGCTGTTTTTAAATTAGAAAGGTAATGTATAATACAAACCTACAAAATTTTCTACCAGATAAATTTTGTTTCATTACAAATGTATGGATTAAGAAAAAGCATATAGTGCTTCAAATATAAATTATCTGTATTATTTTCTATTTCGTAGGACGTAATGATAATACCTCATACTCTTGAGTGAGATGATGTGGATTTGAATTATATATAAGTAGTTATTTTATTTCCAACTACATTATTTGTGAATTTATATTCTTTGTTAGAAAGTAACCTCTTTTGTACGCAGTGCATTTATGTAGATTGATTTACAACTAAATTTAAATTATAGAACTCTCCTAGATTAAAACAAATAGTATTTCCTAAATCGTTTAAAAATCCATCTTGTACTCAATAAGAAAATTAGAAAATTTAAAAGCAGCTTTCATACTTAATGAATAGTTCCAAAGTCATAATGTCATTTACAAAAAATATTTATTAGACGTAAAAGCTTTAAAAATTATTTTCAAATTTCATTATTCTTGGCAAAAAAAATTTGGCACAAAATAAATATTGGGTTTCTGTCGATTTAAAATACGCGTCCACAAATATAAAATCTAAACTTGTTAAGAATGTTGAGGTATAGGCGGAAATGAAAAATATATGCCACAATTTGAATCAATATTCGAATTACTACCTGATGGGTTATTGACTTCGAAATCATCGACATATAAAAAAAATTGCATCACTATTTTTCCTGCATGATGTAACTATTTTGCTCTAAATAAATCAGAATTAATAAAATGTGTAATTTCCCTCCTTAATAGATTAATATTTTGCAACGTTGTTAAAATGTATGTTTTGTAATTCAAAAAATTGTGGTCTTGCATTTCTTGATGTATTATGGCATTAACATGCGGTACTATTCTGGATTTTAAATCTTCTGCAATTAGGGAGGTAATTAAATGTTTTATTTGATTTTGGATTGTTATTCTGTTCTAGAAATATTACTTTTGTCGTGCAATTTGTGGTTTTGAGATATCTCCTGAGCATAGCTATTATAATATATTTCTGATTTTTAATAACGTTGCATTTCCATAAATAGATTTAAAGATATATCCTGATCTATTGTCGTGTCTTTAATTACGTTTTTGTCCAGAGTTAACTCGGGGCCGATCACAATAATAAATGGCTAAATGGTTTTTTTTTTTTTTTTTGCTTCTTTCTGGATTCCAACAATTTCTTCTTTTCTTGTTCCAAATCATTAATGTTTTGTAGATGTAGAATACAGCTGTTCACTGTGTCTTGAGTATTATTTTTTTACATTCTTTGACACTACCTATTTTTAAAACATATATTATTGGCTTAAATATGCATTTTAGAAACATTCCTTGGAATCTGCAAACAAAACGTAAATATACATATTAACAAAAAAATAAAAAAATAAAATGTATTATTTTACACGTTAATACTTTTCTTGATATTGCTGATAAGTTATTGTATAAAAATTTGTATTGTTTGTTTTTAGTCGCAGTTATAAGATGCTTCATTACTTGGTCCCCGAATTCGTCCCAATTGTTGATGAGGTTGAGATTGTTTCGAAGGGTATTTTAAGGGGAGGTTCTCATCTAGAATCTTGAAATTTTCGATTTTTTTGTATTTCATATTATTAAAGTTTAATATGTCTAGAATGTTTCTTTAAAATATTTTGTTGATCCGAGCACTAGAACGGATTCTACAGCCCATTGATTGTCGCGGTGTCATGATCGCAGCGGGGCGTTACTTAAACTTCAAACGCGATTATCTCAGAACTTTGTTTTTTAAGATTTTACAAATTTGTGTACAAGATAACTCAAAAACGGTTCAACCAATCAACTTCTAGTTTCGTGCATATTAAAGTAAATAATTTTTTTCATAGAAAGAGTGGAGCACATTTTAAAAATTTTAACATTAACTCCTTTTTGTTAGTCAGAAACTATGAAAAAAAACAGCCAAAAACGGCACAACAATTTCAAAATCGCGCCATTCCGTCAATTTTAAATTTTGTTTGAAAGTCGTTCACTCTTTCTGAGAAAAATTTATTCTAGTTTACAATAATGTCATCATTATTTGATTTCAGGCTAATTTGCGACCCCTAGATTGTACACAGTTGGGCAATTTTCGAAAAACATGCCTTCGGAGAAGCTGAATAACGGGCGCCATTTTGTTTTTTTTTTGCATAAAAAATTTTTTTTGTACAGATAAATGTACAAATATCATTTCCCTATGTCTTGTCATTTTCCTTCAAATAAATCACGAACTTTACCTACTTTTTAGCGCGCTAGATGAGAACCTCCCCAAGTCAATATCGATTTGTTGTTAGCATTTAACAGAAATAATAAAAACTATAATATTTACAAAAATTTTTCCTCCAGCTTAAGGCAATTCGTTAAAAAACTGCCGAAGGTTCATTGTGCGTACATGTGTTTTCCTCAGGGGATATGTCTATATCCATAATTCACTGCACTACATTCGGAATTGAGCATAATTTGCATTTTATTTTTCTTAGTTGTTAGCTCCTGTTAATTTGATATTGTGGATATAGAAGTGTAGGCACACATTCCTCTCTTCTAAACACATCTGGTTTTTCAAATTTTCCGAAATAAATTATTAAATCTGTTATAAGGTTTTTTCAACGGGGTTTGCTTTCTTCACTTCTTTTAGCAGGGTGAAATAAGAAACCTTATTTTCCATCGGAAACTGGTCAGAAATTTCTTTGGCAATGTGTAGCTTTGCTTTTGGATTGGAAATAAAATATATCGCCTTTTCTGGATCAAAGCAGTGCTCCACTGTACAATTAAGTTTTTATATGTTTCAGAATAATTTATAAACCCTCTGCCATTATTCAAGGATTGCAAAATACCATGAGCATTCGTAAATATATTAACGTGATAACAATTGCCAGTAAAATAAGTCAAAATAAAAAATTGACTTCTACTGAACATCCTGGAGGTCCCAGTGATAAATTCTGAGAACTACTTGAACTTTTTTTGTGCATTCAAACATTCACAAATACTTGTAGTTAAGTCGCAGGATGTTGTCGTTATATTCATCGCACGTTTTTTTTTGCTAACAGTCGTTATGTTTGTTTAATTTCTAAGAGTCAATTTTTTCCTTTAATTCCGCTATCATTTTGAAAGTTCCTGTTATGGAAATAATAGCTTTTTACATGGAGATTAAAATTTTGTGCAGACAAATTGTAAAAATGTATTGCCATTGTAATAAGATTGTTCCGTAAACCTAAAGAATCCCAGTTAAAAAAAAACATAATGTGCATGACTGTAACATAAAAAAATTACTATGACCTAGGTCCACGCAAGTGCATAAATTGCAACATAGACAAATAAATTGTGACCCAAAATATGAAAAGACTGAATTAATATTAAATACGGGGTGGACAATTTGTAATTTGGAATTTGATTTTACTACATATAAATCACGAATATTTTTTTTTAAGTATTCTTTTTTTATTCGAATATACAATCTTTCCAGTTAATTATAGAAGACTACTTCATTCAAATAACTTCCTAGACTGGCTTTGCAGTAGCCCATACGATCAATCTAATTTTCAGTATATTTTCGACTGTATGTAGTTCTGTTTGATCGCTGGTTGTACTAATTCCGCCCTTAAGATCCTCAATAGTTGCAGAATGATAAAATAAGATTATCTTTAACACAAATAATAGTCTAACGGAGTCAAGTCGGAGCTGCAAAGTGGTCAATGCACATTATTAAAACAGCTAATAATGCGTTTTATAACTTTCCACCAAAGGTCGATTTTTACATGGCTTGTGTCACATAGCGCGCCATCTTGTTGAAATCAAATGTTGTCCAAGATGTTCTTCGAAAATAGGCCGGAAATAATCAGTTATCGTTGCTCGGTAGCGCTCATCGTTCACTATAAACGCATCTTCCTTCCTCATTTTCGAAGAAAAATGGCCAATGAACCATGTGTGGATTTTCTGCGCTCCAGATGCAACAGTTTTGCTTATTAATGTAACCACCGAGTTGAAAATAAGTTTGCTCAATTAAGATGATTTTTTAAAATTTGTAGGGCGTCTTTCCAAGGTTTCTATGTAAAATTTGAATTAAAGAAATGCGTGAAAAGTGCAATTCCTGAGAATGATGACAAGTTAATGTGCCTTATCGTTTTTGCACAATTTAAGCAAGACAAGCAATGTTTTCGATAGTGCGAACAAGTGCAATGATGTGCTGTTTAATCCAATAAAGATCATTTCAGAAATTATGTGGAATTGCTTCTTTTCTACAGAATTTTGAACGTAATTTTCTTACAGTTTTACAACATGAAACCCACATAAAGCCACAGATTTAAATTGCAACACATTTTTTCCGTATCTATATTTACCCCGTAGAATAATTTTATAAAAATTCTAGTAATCTCGACTGTTATTTCAAATTGAAAATTGACTTTACAAACAAACCTAGCAAAGTCCAAATGAGTTGAGTTTCAATTTGCATAAAGTCCTTTTCGACCAATAGGAAGGCTCCATTGCCTCCATTTCACTGACGCCTGAATTCAACCCTGTCCAGAAAGTTGGTAACAAATATAGGAAAGTCCTAAACATTCAGTTACAAACTTAGTAAAGTCCAAAACTTGGTAACAAAACTGGGAAAGTCCATCTTATACTTAAGGTTTTACTCAAAAGTATTGAACTGAGCGTGATGAACACTTGTATTTCCATAATGTATTACATTCTGCATATAAATAATGTTTAACATTAGAATAGTTACCTGTAATTATTAAAATAATCGTTTTTATCGTTTACTGAACATTTTGGCACTGTGGACTTTACCAACTTTGATTGTATACCCCTGATATGCATATTATTTCGAGAAATATTTCTGATGAAACTTAAAATTTTGGATTAGCGGATTTTCAGTTTGGATTTTCTAAGCAGGTAGCACACAGTTATAATAGTAGTAAAAACATTCCCACCAGGAATTTTGTTAGTGCTACATGCTGCATTGTCTTTCCCTTTCAACGGCTCTAGTTGTGCGAGTAAGTTTTAAATAACTTTATAACTTAAATTGAAGGTGTACGTTTTTTGGGTGCCAAACAAGAAGTAAATCAAACAATTTACAAAGGAAAAAAATAAAAATAAATCATACAAACTCCTATTAATCAATAAATAAAAAAAATCTATAACCCCCTATTATAAAAATAAAACTATTAGAAAAAAAACATTTTTGTTTTGGTTAAAGTAGTGATTAAGAAATACTGGATTTTATGCATCAAATGCATTGAGTGAAAAAGCTTAGAATACTGAATGATATTTTTGTCTTTATTGGTTTCATTTTCCGCTGTTTTTTGTGGAACCTAAAAATATTCGTGTAATGATTGATTTATAGTACTTTTTGGGAAATATATATATCAAAATACTAAACAAACCATACCACCTTCATTAAAATATTTTTAATATTAGTTGAAAAATTGTTTGTTAAATTTGATAAAATTTTTACAAATGTAATACTATTAAAAATACAGTGGTTATTATAATAATAATAATTTTCACTTTTACTTTTATAGTGTGTGAAATTGTTTGTTATTTATGATGTATTTCATTAGCAATCTTCACTTTTATTTTTAGGTGAACGATTTTGATTTATTCTAATCGTTAGTTTTGAAATCTAAAATAAATGTACCAACATATTCAAAGGAACTGCAAATAGAGATTGTTGAAAACTATAATTTATGAATATTATTAAGAAAACATTTTGTTCTAAGTTTTGACTGCTTGTGGACGATTTTCCTTCTATCCATATTAGTCTCGTTAAAGCATATAAATTGCTACATTTTGCTAATAATTGCTAGGAATATGTGCAGCAGTGCAAAATTAAATTGATTTCTTGGCAAAATGCGTACTCAGAGAATTATTACAAATCTAAGGCAAGTGGCTGAAGCTGAAAGCAATGAATTTGCTATTACACCATTATTGCTGAAAAATATAGTCATCTGCCGTATGAGGATGAACAGGGACGGCATTCATAAGGAATGGGGAACAAACGCTGGATCGATTTTGAGTAAATTTCAAGGAGGAAACTTTGCACACTAGAAAGACCACAGGAAGGCGGCATCTGCGATAGAACAAGTTTTTGGTCTACAGAATTTGGGTTAAAGTTTTCATTAAGATCGGACGAAACAAATTGGAAATTTCTGAAAATTGTGCCGAGGAATAAGTTCATCCTCCGTACAGATATACAGAAATAATCCTAGGATTTTTTTTTTGGAAAACCTTCCTAAATTGATTTCTTCTTCCGTCCCTCTCTTGAAATAAGGTTAAAAAAACGAATAATACTAATAAAACTGCCCTAAGATATGTACACATGTTCTGCGTGCCTACCTGTATCAAGAATTTCTACATTCCTTCTGCGTTAGAGGTATCCAATTGATGGTATGGGAATAAGGTGGAAGATATAGCTTTCAATTTGCATATAAATGTCGGAGAGTGTGAATTTTATCATTTAAGATAATCTTAGAATTGATAGCGCTCCAAGAGCTATTTTACTAGGAATGTACCATAAATCCATCCAACGAAATCAAATGTTTACAACTTATAATGAAAATCGAAATTGGAAATCTTCTGGGATCTTTGCATATACGCACCAACCATCTAAATGTCCTGGAATTGAATTTTAGCCAATTTCGGGAAAGTAATTTTCTTAAATAAGTAGAAACGACACGATAGAGATTGGGCCTTCATGGGAAATAAGGAAAAGCTGCGGACGATTTATTCGGAAAAGGCGAATGGATTCCTTCTTAATCTGCATAAAACTATTTTGTACGTATACCGTTAATCCATCAAATGAACAACATTCTTTGAAGAGTGTTTCCTTAACTTCAATGAAGAAAGTGTAGATGAGGGAATCACGGGAATGAAAGCAATCAAATACAGGAAAGAAATAAAAGGTTGGTTACTCTGCCGTCTTACCCAATAGAAAAAGCTAGGGGTATGGTATAGCAGGCCCTTTTACAGCCGACACAAGGACCTTAAGGGCGTACGCAAAGCAGTCTCGCATTTCGTATCCTGATGATACCAGGGCGACGGCGGGCAGGCACCTTCCCCGATGAAGATATAAAAAGCTCAAAATAGCGAAATACTTTCAACAAACATTCAATTCCCAAGGAAAAGTTTTCTGTTCACTCAGCCAAATCGAAAGATCTCATTTCGATTGCTCGAATTCAATTTCACCGGTTGGGTTGGGAGCGGTTCTGAGTATGATGGTGGAAGTTAGGAAAGGAGGGAGAGCGCGGACTTTTTCGGTTGGGATGAAACTTTAGGGCCAGAGGCCGAGCAGCCGCCAAAGGAGGTGGGAAATCTGGGAGGACATAATCGTTTACCATTTTCAATCAGATACACCACGGGCGACGACTATCTGACCCGCGCTCGCCTTGTAGGGTTCTTGGCAATAATTCAATGTATGACTTCGTACAATAAAAACCGAAATGGCCGGGGAAAAAGTTTGAGAAGATCCAAACAAGAACGTCATAAATTGCTTGTCCCATTTCATTCTATCCTCGGGAATAGCGATCGACGGCAAAACATACAACTCACGGCAATCCCTGGGTTTCAACCGATCTGTACAGAAAACCATGGTTTGGGTAGTTCTTTTTTTTCTCGCGCAAAAATTGTTGGCCCTAGCCTTAGGCATACATGGGTTTCAGCTGGGCGAATACAAAATTTCTGAGCTTTTATTTAATTTGATTACATTAACCAAAGTAAAGTCGAATTTATGGCCGTGTTTATCCCTGTAAGTCCCCCTCTGGATAACTTGTTCCGCCCTGCAACGCTGCCTCCATCATCGCTGTCTCACCCTCCAATCTTCGTACGACAGACTCGAGGAGTTTTCAATCGATGCGCCAAAGCGAAAAGTTTTTATGATAGGCGAACATCGCTGAAAGGCTCTGGAATCCTTTTTACTTGATAAAAGGAAACGGCGATGGTGGGTGGCAGCGGCGTTCGAGCTCTCCTGATTTATACAACGTGAAATGATTGTTTTAGGAGGCGTAGGAGGCATATAGAGCAGGCATAATGTACCCCGGCAGGCGTACATATATTAAGGCCGTAATGGGATTTGCCGACGTTGCTGTAGAGACAGCACCCAGCTCCCTCATCCTCTCTGGCTAATAGGCCTCCTGGCTGAGGCATACTACGCATAGCCATCCCATCGTCATTAAGGAATTTCATCAGAAAAGTTGATGATTTTCGGGTTTTCTCATTTTTCTACGTTTTTTTTTTTTGTGATCAGCTTGTTTTGAAATATTGACGGCCAGGGAGTGGGCGCTTACGTAATAACTCCTTGTCTGCCTGAATGTCTGTCTGTCGGCCCTACCATCGTCTACCTTTCTGTTTTTTTTGCGAACGAGGGCGTGCGCCTATCTCTATTCGTCTTAAGACTCCAAGATGGTTTCTTTCGTAATCCCATTGTTATGTGTGAGGGATCGTGTTCTAGCAGCCGTGGAAAAATTGGAAATTGCCGCCGAAGCACTTTTTGCCTTCCAAAGTTAATGCTTACCTAAAATTTCTCTCCCGCTTGCCACTGGTTTGTGGCGGGATTTTCTTATAATTGGAGCGTATGGGGCAGGCTAACAAAGCCGAGATAAAAAATACGACTAGAACGGAGAAGTTTTGGGCATAACTAGTTTACAAATCCATAATTAATGCATAAGTTTTCTAGCAGCTTCGAGGTAGAGGCGCTAATAAAGCTATATGTGCCAATTTGGAAATTTTTGCTAGTTCATTAAATTTTCGAAATTTTGGAAACTAAATTGAATTCCTCTTAGTTTTTTTTTTTACTTTTTATTTTCCTGTCATTTATGATATTACACTTTCTTAAGCTATTCATTAAAGTGTAGATAGATTTTCCAATATTTAAAAATATAAAACTATCCTTGAAATGAAACCCGAAAATAAATAGGGTTGATATGAGGTACATACCTTGAATTTTCGGCAATGGTTCAAATGTATCCATTTATGAGTTTGAGCATATTGTTACATATGTCTGTATATGAGAACCAAATACGTAAAAAAATATTAAAATGTTCATTACTGAGATACTCTGATAATAGAATACATTTAAAAAATATGTACATGAACCTATTATTTACCACGCAGGAGTTTAGTTATTGTTATTATTTTAAAAAAGCTAATTTCACTTAATTTAACAACTGGATTTTTCCTTGCAATAAGTTTGTTTTTTGTACGGATTTTGTACGAGCACTACATCGATAAGGTTTCGAAGCATTTTTACGATATCCTTTCATGTTCGTCAGTAATTGAATACTTTTAACTTGTTTTAACTGTTCTTCATCATGTTACCCTTAAATTAGTTAGTTCTCTGTAACACTTCAAGTCAGACATCAGTCACTTAAAAAGTAAAACTTGTAGGATGTTTTGTTTCCCATTAGTGACGACGATTTTATTATCTACTACAAATTGCTCACTCAGTAAATACATATGTATATTTTAGGCTGAGAAGGCTTGTATAATGATTTGTAGCAGAATCATCAGGAATAATCGCTTTCAATCATTTTGATTTTATTTTCTTTTCTTAGATTTTTCACATTGAGTAGGTGGAGAATGGTGAAAAAATCTTGAAAGACTTTTTTAAGAAAATTAAACTTTATTCTTACCTTATCAATTAAAATAAAAAAGGAAAATTTTTAATATTAAGAATTTTCAAAGAAAAATAACTCAAAATAGAGTCAGAATTTTATTTATGAAAAAATAATATATAAAATATTGAAACAACGATTAAATCTATTTATTTCTTTTAATTCCATATTTCTGGTAACCTCCACTTTTCCAAGCATGTTTATTTTGGTTTCGTTAACATATACGAGTATATGTCCAGAAGAGAACAATAAATAATAAAAATTAAAAAGAAGAAAAGCCGTTGCCATTAAACTTATCAACTCTCTGGTTCGAATCTCTCTTCTTAGAATCACTTGTTAATTAACTAAATTTGACTATGATTTATCCTCAGACTGAGGTATTATTCGAATCATCAATGATATTTTACGTTCCTCTGATTCCGTACATACTTATGACCAATTAAAAATTACAATCATTAAACATTTATCCGCGAGTTCCATCATTTAATATTTCTCGCGGCTTCTAATAGCTCAGTTGTTAACGCGCTGGACTACTACCTCAGAGGTTATAGGCTCGAATCCCACGCATAAATATGGTCTCCTGCGTTGCGTGGTAGCAAAGCGTATGCCTTTCTAGGCAGTCAAACTAGCCGAATCTAACTTTCCTCATTTCACGGAGTAGTGGAGACGAGGAACGTCTATCACTCTATCACCGAATCAATTTCATCAGTGTAGACCAAAACAAAAGATTAACAAATATTTGATCAATCTTCTCTTCTTCTTATAACTCTATATGTAAGCCAGAGTTAGCGACATTTCCTTCGTTCCAACACCATCCAGCGCCCGTAACAATTGAGGTTTTCAACCCGTTTGTATTATGTGATATTTTTCTATCACGTATTTTGTTTGGTTCATCTCACTCCAACCTTATGGAGGGATTGATCTGAAATCTTCCGAATAGTGGAAATGGCATCACATGATCCGTCAGCATGTTATACAGAGTAACGCCCTTCAAGCTTCCGGTTTTAGATCACATTTCTTCGTAAAAGCTCTTCTGTATTACCAAAAGGTTCAATCGCAAGCCATGTTTGTCACACTAATTTTGAATCCTATCTAAAACCTTCTGCTTCTTGCTGCAGACGAATTTCCACAAACTACTCTACACACATCATCAGCATAGCCCTGTATGTGTATATTTTCAGTTGACATAAAAGTAAGTCTATTAGATGTCCATACACCTATGGTGAGAGTACCCCTATTTGCGGACAGTCTTTCTTCATTTTCATCAATATGTCCGTTCCGAATTCCGCGAAAAGCACGAGATCTACACCATATGTAATGGTAGCATAATGCAGTGATGAAAACGTTGCATTACCGAAAGCCGCCTCAACGTTGCAATGTTGCACTTTCTATTTTGGAAACTAGGTCGTGCAGATTCGCATGATCTTCACTTTCACTAAAGGCATGCTGGTGCTTACTGAGGGGATGCTGTCTCAATGTTTCTTTAATGTATTTTTTCACCAGACGGCTACGCCATGCAGTTGCGTTGGTATATATCGCCAGGTTATACAAACCTTTTTCTTTTATCACATGCATATACCATCCAGACCTAGGGACATCTAGATCTCAAAGGATGGCAAAGCATATCCGAATTTTCCTCCGATACAACCCTGGATGCTATACACATATCTGTCATGGTCAGTGATGGGTATCCTTTCTGGTAAGTCTATTAGATTGTGATTTAATTGAATTGTAATTGAATTTGGGATTCAACCAAGATCTCGAATGCTTCTTGCTTAAAGCCCGTATATCGGGAAGGTAATTCAATTTGAATTGGATACTGTGTCATTTTTTTGAAAGACTTTCTCAAGCCTTGCTCTTTCTCGCATTCCCACCAGTTTCGCATAGTATTTACTATAAAACTAACCCTTGGGAGGCCTTATATTCGCTCAACAAAGTTGGATAGGCATCTTCTTTTTGAGTTTTTAGAAATTTTTTTTATTTTAGGAATTTCTTACCCTTCTTCTTAAGCTTCTGTAGATTGTTGTTCCACCATGGGACATTTTTATCGCATCGGCTAGCTCTTTTCTGATGATACAAGCTCTCTCAAAGGAGAGAACTTTTAAGGTCCCACTCAGTTTCTGCGCTTCGTCCCCAACGCCCCTCATAGAGCAAAGTTATCTCAGAAAGTATCTATTCATATTTATCCCAGTCAGTTTTCCTAGGATTACGAACAGCCTGAATATATACTTATGTATGTCATCAATTGATATTCTGTAATCTAGGTATTTGTAGTCCAAGAGAGATTCCTCGTCTAGCCAGATAGTCATAAGGTTTGACATCTATTTAATAATAAGTGCCAGGTCTGCTACCTTCTGTCACCTTCTCATGAGAAAAATTAAATCGTTTCCTACATTGCTAACCTCGAGGTCTTATGGCTGAATAAAATGTAATAGTTTTGTGTCTGGAACTACATTTATTGTTACCTCATATGGTGTACTGAACATTGGCATCATATCAGATTACATCCCTCAGTGAAGGTGACGGATCGATAGCATCATAAGGTAGATAAACTGATACGAAAACGTCTTCATTCTTGGCTCCTCAAAATCTGTAGGATACATTTACCAGAACGACGTCCAAACTACAAAATTGTCTCAATATCCCTGATTCTGTTAGATATAAACTAACAGGCGTTAGCAGCCGCTTCAGAAGCGAAAAATATTGTTTTTGTTTTATTTTGTTCAGTACCACAAAAATTTTTAACCAAGTACATAGCTTTGAATATATTTTTGTTTATACTTATTTAATCTCGAGGAAAATAAATTATTTTTAATTAGTGTTTTAAACAAATAGAATCCTCACCACCTCTGTTTTACATGGAAGTAGAATCTGAACATTCCTAGCCTCTGCCGCTTTTTCGGCGCATCATCAGGTAGGTTACCTCCTGCGGATGATAATTTATTGGGCTTGCCTTACATGATGTGTCTATTATTCCTTATTCGTCTGCAGCTTCAATTTTCACATGGGAGACCCAGTCGGTAGTACCATATCGTTGAGATAGTTGAGTCGATCATCGATACTTGCGAACACATTTACTACGGCAAGATGAGGGTTACAATTGAAGAATCATATGCTCGTACATACATACTGTGCCAAGAAAACTTGCCAAAGAGTCGATTGTGTAGACAGAGGAATTATATTGGCGATAATTCAATTAATTCAATTTTTTATCAGACTGCTCTGTGTTCCTCGGCATAACATCATCTACGAATTTCATGAGCCAACTTAATCTATGTCGCACTTTTGAAAAATCCACTATGATAATTTTCATTTAATTTTTCAAAGCGTCAGATTAAGAATCAATTTTGGCAAAGTTACACATTCAATACACGGACACAATAGAATGAAGATCCAGCAGGAATCGTCAATGGTTAGGTGTGTACCATTTGTAAGTAAGTAAGTTTGAATTTTCACCCATAACTTTAATCGAATATACTAAGCAGTCTCCTCTTGACCGGCAACGGATAAAGTCGCGGAGACTAAGCGCTGGATAGTTTTTGCCTGCGTGGTTAGCTAAATTCGATTGAAAGTTTAATTTCCTTGCGATCAGTTCTTCTAATTCGTGGGTGCGCATTTAGTGGGTGGAAAAAAGGGAGTGTAATTGAGACCATTAGTGCCGATTATTACCTTTTATTGTACTCAGTGCGTTCTCCTCCTAGTGGATAATACTAAAATTGCGGAAACATTCATTAAGCAAAACAAGATCGCAGGCATTGATGTGGAAATTGCTTACCATTTTACGCTGTACTGCGTCAAAGCAACAGCCTTTTCCCATGACTTCAAGCTCATGTCAAAGGAGGAGTTGCTTGAAGGCTTCCGTGACCAGGGGGTTACCGATATAGGCAAAATAACCAGGCTTGAAAACGGGAAACAGGTGGAAACTGGTCTGATTGTACTCACCATCGATGCGTACACACTGCCCGCGTACATCCAAGGACCGTTTTTAACATACCACCCAGGCAGTACTTCCCGAATCCTATGAGGTGTAGACGATGCCAGAAGCTGGGGCACACGGCCAAATTTTGTGAACGTGAACCTGCCTGCGCAACCTGCGGTAAGAAAGGGGAACATCAGGAGTGCCAGGGACAATTCTGCGTGAACTGCGACACTGACGACCACAATTCAGCCAGTAGGAACTGTCCGGAATTCGCAAAGCAGAAAGAAATATTGCGAATCAAAACAATGAAGCGCTGCTCGATGTATGAGGCCAGAAAGGAGTACTACTCCACCGCAAACGCAGCACAAGGTCCTTCATATGCCGCAACAGTAGTAACAACCACCAAGGCAAACTCAGCGCCCAACAACAACAAGAAAAACACAACAGAGAGCACTAAGAACATCACAGCCCCCGAACAACATCAACAGGAACGATCCTAACGATTCTACAATGGAATAGAGGCTTGTACAATAACCTTCCCAGTCTTGAACTCCTCATATCCCAATACAAGCCTCATATAATTCTCCTCCAGGAAACACACATCCTGCTGGAAAATCAACCTGAACGGTTGGGATCCTACTCGTTTCACGGCTATAACTCCATCCGTGTGCACAAGCATGGTGGCGTAACCATCCTAGTACACAACTCTCTCCCTGCTGCTGAGATTAATATTAATACCAATTTAATAGCTTGTGCTGTCTCCATTAACTCCCCCCACCCCCTAACCTTCGCCAATTTTTACCTAGAGAATGGAGTAGAGATTACAGCCCAAGATCTGGAGGCCCTGGCTAGCTAGCTGCCCGAAAACACCATTTATGGTGGGGACTTCAATGCACACAGCCCTCTTTGAGGATCTGTGCATTGGAGCCCCAGAGGGCGGCAGGTTGCCGCCTGGATCGAGGGCAGATCCCTCTGCATTCTCAATACCGGCTCCCCTACCTTTATTTGCCATGTAGGCTCCCATTCCGCTATCGACCTCACCCTGGCTCCCCCCGCCTTGACTGGTTCACTCATACCAGACCCGAGGGTAGTGACCACTACTCCATCATCATTCATACTGGCCACCCAACAGCTAACGCCAGACCTCTGCCCAAGTTCATTGAGCAGAAGGCCGACTGGGAAAAATTCAGAGTACTAGTCAAGGCCGAACTCTCCCGTCGTACCCCACCCCCAACATCAATAAAGAGGCAGCACAAATAACCAGATCCCTAAGGGTGGCAGCAGCAGGAAACATGCCTGTCTCCACACCCCCCCCCCCCCCCTCCCAAAAACCCAACCAGTCTGGATGAATACGCGCATCCTCTCGATTATCAGGGATAAGAATAGGGCCTAGAAAAAATTTCAAAGGCATCCTACGATTGATAACCTACGCGAATATCGTAGGAAATCGGCAATCTCCACAATAGAAATAAAAGAAGCGAAGAAGCTAGCTTGGGAATCCTTTGTTAACTCCATTGATCCTAATACCAATTTAGCCGATGCATGGAGACGAGTCAAATCAATTTCCGGCAATAGGCCTCCAGGCCTAATTGCTAATTTGACGGTCGACCGCAGGCTCTATACGGACTCCATGAATATTGCTGAACAACTGGCCCACTCTTGGGCCAGCTATTCCGAGGACAATACCTTCACTCCAGAACAAATTTTGGCTAAGGCCAACTGGTCTATTACTAACAAGCCCTATTCCCCTGACCCTGATAGAAATCTGTCTTTCCCAATATCCCTTCACGAACTAAGTATAACGCTTAGTAAGTGTAAGGGATCGGCACCAGGACAGGACAAAGTCTCTTACCGGATGATAAAGGAAGCCCCTGAAACATTCAAAGAAAGATTAGTAGACCTCTACAACTCTATCTTCTCTCTATCTTCTATCTAGCACATTCGGGACACAAGTCTCCTTTATCTCTGACTGAACAGTCAGAAAACTCTAGCTGCACAAAGTTCCAATAAACATGGAAATCACAAGACTGGGTACTACTCCAATTGCACGTGTAAAGTCTCAAATCAATTTTACTTTACACTCGACTACCACCTCTTTTCAAACTAATATGTCAGCATTAGTTTTGAACAATATTAGGAATAATACTCCGCCACATGCGTTAGACATGTTAGAGCTGATTTATTTATTAAATTTAAGTCCCCATTGGGGACCCACTACTTGGGGTAGACATTTTCGCCAAAATAATTGAAAATGGCATAATAATGGGCGGTTATGCCCAACCAAGCGCCAGAAACGCGCAACTTGGATGGATCTTTACGAGCAACCTAAAAGTGACCTTAAACGGCCAAGTTGACGAAACTATAACTCTGGATGAGGAGTTGCGTCGATTCTGGGAGCAGCTGGAAATTTCAACCACGTTTTTCCACCCAGATAATAAGAAATATGAAGAAATTATTCAGAAAACATACCATCGCCTCTCTAATGGACAATACCAGGTCCAAATGACTTTTGAGACTCGAACTGGGCAATTCTCAGAATCTAGCAGTCAAACAATTCCTGCAGTCGAAGAAAATATTTGAGAAAAATCGGCCCTTTCGAGTGCTCGATTTTTCACAGCTGCTAGGCCTTTCGCGGTTACTCAGCCTTCCTCAGTTACTCGGCCTTCCGTGACTGCTCGTCCTTCAGTCCTTCAGTCTTCAGCGGCTACAAGGCGTTCCGCGGCCACTAGGCCCTCCGCAGCTGCTCGAATTTCTACAGCCGCTCCGCTCTTTACGGCTGCTTGGCCCTCGACAACTACTCAGCTCTTCACAACTGCACAGGTTTCCACAGCTCGGCCTTCCGCGGATGATCGGCCCTCTAAAGCTGTTCGGCCTTCCACAGATGCTGGACCCTCCACAGTTGCATGGTCATCAACAGCTGCTCGGCCTTCCAGGCTTGCTTGGTCCCCAACAACTGCTCAGCCCTCCGCGGTTGTTCAATCCCTCAAAATTGTCGCTCGAACATCACAAGTCGGCAACACTACAGCATGAACTGCAGCCATAAAATAATTACCTGATATAGCTGCATGACGGACATCAACTACAGTTACCGGACGGACCCAAGTTGCGACGACGACGAAGGCATCAGCCGCGGAATCTCTTCCAGTGACGCAAGTTCTATCGACAACAACTCTTCTGCATCCAACTCTAGTCGCAAGTGGACACGGGCGCCTAATAAGGAGTATTTTCTATGTGATGGCATCCTGTGGAACGGCTTGTTAAAGGAGCACTTCCATTGGGACGTGGTATTTGAAGCTAAGGGAAGTGCGATTCCCAACTTTCAACGGCGCCACAATCCTCTTCATCCGTGTTCCAAAAACAGGGAAATTCAATGTAAAGCAGCAGCAAAAAATCTTAAATTCCCATTTATTCAAATTCGTGTCTGGGTAACGTCATATGTCGAGGCGCCAGGATATTATTACTGCAACACAACACTCCACTCACTTTTGACTGTTCAACGAAACTGTCATGGCAAACATTAGCTGATTTGCCATGGCGGACATCAGCTGCTCCGATCGTGACGGAGTATTGGTTGCCATCGTTTTTCCAGCGCTACCTATTTATTCACTGTAAAATTCCCTTGCACCATATATTTCAGATCGTATAAATACGGCAGGCAAAACCCAAAGAGACACATTCGCTAGCTGGCTTTCCGGCGGAGTAAGTAAAAGCTTTCTTGTTGTGGGTATTCCTACACAATACCCACAATTGTTGTCAACTGAAGACTCATATTCATCTAAAATCCCTCGTGTGTTTTGTCTGTTGAATTACACGTACATTTTACAGAGGCATTGGAGACTGTATATATATTAAAATTCTCTATCTTCACAGTAGAGAGACATTGGTTTAGAATTAAAATGTATTTTTATAAGGTCGTTAGCTCGATATTAACTAGTTGAAACCCTTTTAAACAGTTTAGAGAAGAAATAAATTATGTAAGGTTTGATTTCATTATAATTTAATGTAAAAAAAAATTTAATGGTTTTCCACATATTTTTAGCCATTAAAAAAATTTAAGCATCCTTTGGTGCAGTATTGCTTAGCCTCGAACATTCAAAATTCAGAATCGTTGCAAAGTTCTGCGAACGTTTACAGGAACACAGATTGGTTCTGTTGAGTCGCGTCGAAGTAGATACAGTGTGCAGCAAACTAATACAATATTTTGTTTTTTAATTTATTGGAATGATATGCTCAACAATGAAATGTTCTCAGTTAATTAAATAACGCATTTATGGTGTTATGATTTTTGACGGCGCTTTTAATTGTTTTCAAAACGCTTCACTAGTAAAGCGAATAATTAGCAAAGGCAACATAATTTCGGAGACCGGTCATGCTCCAGGGGTAAACTGCCCTCATACTAAAAATGGTCGTTTACCTCTTTAGCAAGCCGTCCGGACAAAACGAATTAATTGCTTGAACAGTTCCACTCTCTCAAAATTGTGGCATTAAGCGATGCCGCGAGTCCCCTAAAATAGGACCTCGTTCGTGCCTTTAGGGCAAAAACCAGTTTAAATTCATGGCTTCGTTTCAAATTCATCATCCGTGTAAATAATAAAACAACGTCTACCTCCCGGAGAGGACCCTCCCATTCTAATTGAGACATTAAAAATTACGTGAAACATTTTTACAATAATTTTAGATGCGCCTTAGGGAGGGCGGCAACGGAAAGGCGGGCCCCAGTCGGGAGGGCCTGGAAACTCATTGGGACAGCTGCGCGGCAGTGGGGACGCGGTTCATCGAAAAGAGCCCAGCCAATGGTTTGGTGGGGATGAAGGAGACGAACGTAATTGGCAAAGTAATTTTATTGCAACCTTTCGACACTTCAGAGGAGATAAATCCACAGGAAATTTGAAACCATTTCCCGGCCGTGATGCGGAGGTGGAGTGGAATGGCAGTACTATCATCGGTACCGGGGGCAATAAAGGCTTCTGTCTATGTGCTATATAGCCGCCCTAGAAAAAATTAAATTTTCCCCCAGAGCAAAACAGCAAATTAACCACCTCCGGGCTGAATGTAGGTACAAAGTACGTGTTCGGTAGGGCAGAACTATGCTGTCCGGGCAAGGGATTCACACGTGAAGACACCAGTCAGATAATGTACCTACTCGGGGTCGGTGATGAAGGGCGTGAATTTGCGTTGTTGAGCAATTTTCGTTCAGCGGCCCCCGAAGACCTCTTATCCATTAAGGGCTCCTCCGCATAGGCTCATATTACACCCGCACAGTTTAGGGTAGTACTCCTCCGGTGGAACAATGATCGGATGAGACGTACCAGCTTCATCAGAAGTTTTTATTGAGAGTAGCATCAATTAGTCAGCACACGGTCGGAATTAGGAACAGAAGTAGTCCAGGACTATCAGGGCTAATACCTTCTCTTTGGCTGTTGAATAGGCTTGTCAAGAAAATGTTCTTACTGAGAAGCCGCTAAGATTTGCAGCCTTTGTTGACGCTGCTAATGAAAGAGGGACTTCCCTGAAACATTGAGTGATTCAAAGATGGCCTAAATAGTCGTCACGTAAACAAGGAATTTTGATGGAAGAATGAGGGAAGAAAAGGGTAGTGGGTGGTCGAACGTGATTTGTACTTCATTGAGATACTTTCCTGATTCTTGTCAGTGATATTGTGCTCTTACTTTCTTCTAAGCGCTTTTTGCGCGAAATTGGACAACCATTCCTTGTACTTCTAAAGATATAAGTAAATCCTGTGACTTTGCGGCAATCATTGGCGCACTTTCTCACCACCCTTTTGGCTTTCCACCATTTCTTTTGGGGTTGAGACTGTGGCGTACTCGCCTTGAACGCGAAATTCCATTTGTCGACTCTTTTTGTACTCCTTCATCTCAAGTTTCCTTCTCTGAAGAGGACAATTCCATTGTCGCAAAAGGCAAAGTATCTTCTCACCAACGGGGGGCATCTGAAAGGCCCTTGGAGAAGCCCTTCAATCATCGAACAATGAAAACTGGAGCAAAGTGTATTTGTGCAGCTTTGTCTATGCGGGTCTAAATAAATAGAGGAAATCCCCGGCAAAAGTTCAATCAATTTGGGGAAATTTCATAAAACTTTCATAAGCTCACCACTGACTGGGTAAGGAGAATAGGACCCGAAAGAGGGATTGCGCTGTAGTTCTCATGTTTCCATGTTTTCTTTGGATGACTCTGATGTTTGAGGAGTAGCTCAGAGTCCCCCATTTGCTGAAAGAGCTCTAAGGTAAATGAAAGACAAACTGGCGGTCGGAGTGAAAATATACCCTTTCATCCTCCGCCCATTTTTTAGCGTTGTGAAGCCGCCCGACTCGAGCGAAAATCACGAAATTAAGCTCAGTCAGTCACGATGAGGTCAGTGAAGTGAGAAATCGGCTTTGTTAGTCAGGCGAAACTAAAGCAGCACTGGTTACCACTTGGGGCCACCTCAAGCAGCGCAGGAGGCCTGGCGCCCCCTTAACTACGTAGCTCCAAAAGTGCAATGTCAGGCTGCGATCGTTCGTCCATTTCAAAACCATCCTACGTCCCTTTGAAAACGGGATGTGGATACAAAACTATGCCCAGTTATACAACCGGTGGATGGACAGATACCCCATTCACTGGCCACTTCACTCCCTTTGTTCTTTGATCTCCGGAGAACCGAGCCGGGCACCCACCCGCCCGCACGGCTCATTTGCGTTTGGAATTCAAATGCACTCCACAGACCTCCAGACTATACCTTCCAACGGGATGTACCCGGCTGGGTGCATCATGGAAATACTTTCATCACGTACACGAAGTTAGCAGCAGAAGGGCTATCACCGACCGGGTCACCCGTTCGGTATCCCCCTGGGCATCTAGCCTTCTTTGGGCTTCGCTCCTGTGGTCGGATATTCGGATCGAATATGAAATATGTCCACCCCACTCTGCCCACCACTGACTTAGTCCTACATATACCTAACTTATGGATCCTGGGTCCCAGCCCAATGTTATAAATGGCCAAAACGTGGTGGACTCCTGCCAGAGTTGGAGTAGTGAAATTTAACCGAATTTCCGTGGATGATAGAAGTGACTTTTGCACGCCATGTGACATGCTTTTGTCCCGGGAATTGTTGTGCACGGTGGAGAATAAGTTTTGTTTGCAATTACGACGTTGGAGGATAGTGCACTCTCTTCTTTGGCGATTCCATTTCAAGAAGGGACAAATTAAAGTTGGACTCAAGTACCCCTTTAAATGCGCTAGTGATAAGGGAGGGAGGTGACCCGAACAGGCGATTTATGGGCCACCTCACAGACCTGTAACAGCTCACCTGCAATTGGGGCACATTTATCTGTTGGTTCGGCTTAATTAAGTGGATACTGCTGCACTGGGGATGTATTTGGATTTTCGGGGAGAATTAAAGCTGTTTGTTAGATGTTTCGTCGCTGCAATATATTTATGCTGTGGCAAAAGGATTTAATTGCTGAGCACTCTACTACCTAAAGAATTTTATATTTAGCTGGTAATGAAACCATTCCTACTAATTTTCGCTTTCGAATACTTTTGCAGATTCCATTAGATACTCGACAATGGAAAATGGAAAGATCTATTGTTTTGATACTTTATGAAGTTTGTAATAGTACCTTTAAGATTTCAAAATTTAACTTATATATTGCGCTTAAATTTTTTTACATTTGTTTTCTTTCATCGATGATAACAAAGTATAATCTGTTAAAATTGTAGATTTGGGAAAAACGTGTTCAAATTTACGAGCGTATATGTAAAATAGCGCCCTTCTCTTAGTCTCGGGACTATTTCTCGAATTTTGTACAAAATTACTCTTCAAAAATTTGGAAATATATACTTAAAAGGTATTGCAATCGATTGAACACACGAAATATTTTTGTAACGATAGGGAGTTGTCCGGATAAATTTGTTTATTTAAAATTACGTTTTTTTTTTTTTTCAGTTGCAAAGCAAATTACTCTTGATTTTATTTGTTTTATAAAGGTGTAATATTATTGAGTTCACCAATTACTTCTATATCAAGCGGTTATAATTTTGCTTTATTAAAATTAAATATGGATTCATTTTTCATAATTTGTTTCTGTTATTTGTTATCGAATAACTCAGCCGGCATCTCTTTTATTAAATGACTTTAAAGGAATATAATATGTCTGTATGTGTAGTGAGGGGCAAAATTATAATAGAATTGGAATGTTTGAAAATCATTTTGGCACTTCGTTCGTGCCGATTTATGGTGTTATGCGTTATTTTGAACTACCTTTTATTACAAGTGTTTTTCGCATCAGTAAGAGAGGGCATCTGACTTTTCTGACAATTTCCCTCTTAATCATTTTTTCGCTTAATCGCAATTTTCCAAAATACATAATCTTATTTATTTTATTTATTTATTCGTTTTGTTCTACTTTAAGAAATTAATAATTCTTAATAACTTATTTTAATGTGTGATGTTTTAAATAAAATAATGAAGATATCATTCGGTAGCAGCCACATGAACTAATAAAACTTTAAAAATATAATAACTTTTGTACTACATTAATTTTTAAACTAATGTAAGGGCCACGGAAAAACCAGGGAAATCCCGCTTGGTCTTAAATAAGTAAATTAAAGATTGTAACATATCTTCTCAGCAGCACGGGTGTTTGTAAGGACGAGCAGCAGTATGATAATCTGGAAATAGCGTCGAATGTCTGTGGTAATAAATAACTCAGACGGATCGGCACAGTTTTGTTCGTAATTAAGTGCTGAAAGTTAAAAACAATAACTGAACCCCTTTTGACAAGTACGATTCACATTTTGTGCAATTCTAAGAAGGGAAGTATAGGTTCCCTGTGCATGGCCATAAAGTCCTTCGCACATGTGCAATGAACAAAATAGGAAACAGGCACCTTCTTAATTGAACATGTACTAGCATGCGCATAGCTTAAGCGCCAAAGGATTTAGTTATGGCCAGGTTAGAGGTATAAAAGGTTAGGCAAGATTCGGGAATGGGCATTATCGCGGGGTACTCGTTACTTGGACACCATCGGGCGTGCTGCTGAGTTGTGTCCTGCTGCAGTTTGATTTTCAGAGTTGTAGTCTTTACACTAATTACTTCTAAAATCTAGTTGTACATTTCTGTTTATTTTGTCTTTTTCATAATCACATTCTTTTTCACATATTGATAAAGATAATTGTATCAAATTGAATGGATGATTACAAAAAGAGGTACCGCTACAACTGTTTGCAAAACGAAATACAAATATAAAAACTGTTTGCCTTAATTTATGGTCGCCACTCTTCCTCTTGTCTTGAGTGGTCTAAAACAGATTTCAATTCAGATGAAAGTTTAGGATATACTAATTAGGCCCCCAATGAACTTAACAAAATAGGGGAAGAAACTAATAAGTATTTATTCAATTTTCACTAACATTTATGAAATTAACCATTCGATTTTGCCCTTAAATATACTGTGGAGTAAGTGACCGATTAAGTACGCAAATTTTAGAATTTCCATCTCCATTTCCTTTTCTAGATATGATATAATAAAAACGAAAATTTTAAAAAAGATCAAACTGAAATATTAATTTTTTTTTTTCAAACACATGAAACATTGTATTTTACTACTTTTGTTTGGAAAGACTCATTTGATTTTGTATATTATTGAATTGCACAACAATAATTTGGCAATTTTCCATTTAACATAACATTAGCAATGAAGATTATCGTACACGAGGTTCCGGTTCAATTTTATCCACTTTTTTTATGGAGTATATACCAAGATTATTAAGAAACCTTCACACAAAACAACTGTAGGTGGCTTTCGTACTTATAGGTCGTATTTTCGCGTCGGTTTTAACGTTAACAAGATTAACAGTTAACAAAATCAGAGTGTGATTCAGTTTAGTTTATATGGTGACAGTAAGAAATAAATTCTTTTTTGTCACGCGATTCTGATTTTACCCTAATTTCAGACAGGTCCTCTGTCAGATTGGCGAAGCCAGTGCTTTCCGCACTCTTAATAAAGATTTAAAACTAGGACGGTAACATATTACCCACTTAATCGGTTTTCCTGTCCCTTAAAAAAATCTGGAATTTTTATAAAATACCAACCGAATCTAATTTTAGATGACCAATATCAAGAATAAATCTTCTTTGCGCCATCAACTAAGGTAAATTATATATTTAAGATGCATGGACGCGAAAATATCAAATATTTGCTATTGTGTTTATTGCTTGAAAAAATGTCTACCTGTTAGCAAATTATTAGCTGCATGATTTATTGAATTAAATGGTTTTGCTTTAAAGCAGGAAACCTTCATTTAATTCCATGAAATGTAATTTGAAGAAAGCGCTATATTCCTGAAAATATATTACAAAAGCTAATATGACCTTGCCTGCAAACATGAAAACTTGAAAGCTCTTCTTTGCTTCCACAAAATATAAAACTCGGGAAAAGAGAATAATAGAGAGGTATAGCCTTCCATCAATCGCTAAAATTGTATATCAGGGAAAAATCAATTAAATAGAATTTCTTCTACAGTAGCAAAGTTTACTACATTTTAAAAAGTGATGAAATCCAGTAAAAAACCTAGGTTGTCAGATTTGTATGGAGGAGCCCGTTCATTAAAAACAAAAACGCACGTGATACATGTTACTGGCTACACATTTTCTTACCATTATATATTGACATACATATAATAAATCTATAACAAGGCCGTGTCTGCACATGATTTTTTTTTGCATTATTATCGATATTGTTGTCTTTCCGTGTACTTATTACGTGGAAACTACTGGACGGATTTAAAATAAACTTGATATGTAATAACTTATGGCATATGTTAATATACAGTTAAATCTGCTTAAGATGATTGATCCCTGCAATTGGAGGGTATTTTTGATATATTCAATCTCGGCTAATTCGATAAGTTATTCTGCGTAATACGCCTTTTCCAAGTCATACCAAGGCTACCTTGACCACTTGTTATTTTCCATGGTATGGCATACCAATCGATATCCCGCGTAATACATAATATGCTATGGTAAACGATTTGAGGCGATATGTACCTTCATTAGGTAATAATGAAGATGGTCTTCAAAGGTTAAATTCAATTGAAAGTATGACTATTCAGAATTTTTGTCTAAAATTAAAATAAATAATTTCTTAAAATTCAAATAATGTTATGTTAATTATTTTTATAACATTAATGATATTTGCCTGTACTTGTATTATGCAGACGATACGATAAATATGTATAAATGTATATACTTACATATGATGAATTTATTAAATTTTGTGTTATTTTCAATCTTCCCGCTTAATACTTTCCCGCGTAACATGTCATTTACGCTCGACACCTTCAGGCTGAATTTAAGCGGAATTTATTGTATAGAATACCTTCTATTCTGAAAAAAAAGAAGTTCGTATGGGCTAGTCTTAGGAATGGGGCTATCTTAGTAGTGAAATAAAACCATGTTTTTGTAATCCATCTATTGTCGCAAGCAATATTGTTTCTACTACTCACTAATAGTATTTCAGAACGCGATTAGGAAATTATGCGCACAGTTAGTGTATTTTATTTAATCAATAGTACTGAACAACGTGAGATTCTCATAAAGGTAAAAGATAGCCAAAAGACTTCAGAACATGAGCAAAATACCCGAAAACGAAAAAAGATTCATTCGAAACTTGTCCCAACCTTGCAGCGAATTACCTCTACCAAATGGGTAATGGGTTCAAAAGCGGATGTCGGTCAGGTCAACTAGCCCGGGGGCTATCTGCAGTCACAAAGTGGCTCCCCACAAGAAATCAAATTAGAAATGACACACACTAGGGCCTGCTCCGGTGGTAGGAGCGGGAGCGGGAGCGGGTGGTAGATATAAATTCCAGAAAATGTGACAATTATCGTGGTTGAAGAAGGCGGTTGTGTGGACTACCACTGGAAAAGAGAGAAAAATACGGCACAGAAAACCTGCCCGCACTGCAGCGCCCATTAGGCCTGGGGTATACTCTGCCGCCAGGAAACCGCACGTACCGTAGGAGGAAAAGCAGCTTTCAGGCGTAGGGGAGCGCATAAATAACAAAAACATGTCGTCTAGCCGGGAGCAAATTTCATATAAATTCCGGAATAAGTAGAACGCCCCGGATTGCGGCACCCTGCGCTAAATACCTAAGAGTAAATCATCCAGAAAGTCATCAAGATTTCATCAATTGATAATGTTGTGTCGGGAGAGGGCGGCTCCTGCTCCCGTCGGGACAGGGGCTACTTAACAGCAGGAATATGGTACAAATGTGAGCAGGGAAGTGGAAAAATTGAGAAATATGAATAATAAATTGTGCTGTGAAAGGATTTCATCTGCTGGGATGCCGGTGGCTCCCTGGGGACGGTAACCCGGAGAAGGCTCCTTCAACTATTGAGTAAGTCCCTGAGAAGTTGTGGTCGATGGATGGGGTGGTTGGGTGAGTCGGTGGTTCATCCCATTAGGATGGCTTAGCTCCTTTAAATATGTATTTCATTCTTTCCAGCCCCTGGCAACCAGTCAGACAGCGAGCAATGTGCGTTCAATTGAAATTCTCATGACTGAGTAAACAAAAATCATTGCACACAAAATGTTTTATTATCTGGGCAGCGCGCCCAAGCGAAGAAGTAAATAAAACTCGCCCCCGGGGAGTGCTGGTGGCAAAGTTTTAGGGATTTTGAACAATTGTGATAACGCCACCTGAGCTGTAGCTCAAGCAGATATTACGTGAAATGCTTCGATTGAAATTCTGATGAAAATGTATCGGGCGAGAAATTGCAGGAGCAAAAGCTCAGGTTCGGTTAGTTTTCATTGAAAATTTGGAAACTTGCCTTGTCTTTAGATTGAAGTCAATATTTACAATTCACTTGACGAAAGAGAGAAGAACTGGGAATGAGTTACTATAAGTACAGGGTGTCCGGTGGCAGATTTATGTTTTGAAATTCGAACATCTCAAAAATTTATAAATGGGTGTAAGGGCCACGGAAAGACCAGGGAAATCCCGCTTGGTCTTAAATAAGTAAATTAAAGATTGTAGCATATCTTCTCAGCAGCACGGGTGTTTGTAAGAACAAGCAGCAGTATGATAATCTGGCAATAGCGTTGAATGTTTGTGGTAATAAATACTCAGACGGATCGGCACAAACAGTTTTGTTCGTAACTAAGTGCCGAAAGGGAAAAACAATAACTGAACTTCTTTTGACAAGTACGATACACATTTTGTGCAATTCTAAGAAGGGAAGCATAGGTTCCCTGTGCCTGGCCATAAAGTCCTTCGCACATGTGCAATGAACAAAATAGGAAACAGGCACATTCTTAATTGAACATGTCTTAGCATGCGCTTAGTTTAGGCGCCAAAGGATTTAGTTATGACCAGGTTAGAAGTATAAAAGGTTAGGCAAGATTCGGGAATGGGTATTATTATCGCGGAGTACTCTATACTTGGACACCATCGGGCGTGCTGCTGAGTTGTGTCCTGCTGCAGTTTGAATTTGAGAGTTGTAGTTTTTACATGGGGAAATTTGGCTCCATTTAAATCATCGAAAATGTCAGTCACAAGGAGTGTTCGGTGCATTCGCTATCAAGGAGTTTTAAAATTGGCAAATTCTTACGTGAGTATGCGCCGATAAATTTTTTCACATTACAATATTAAACGATTGAGCAATGAACCAAAGCGAATATTAAGGTACTTTGCCTTAAACTTTATTTACATATATAAAATACCACCATGCCATAGCTCTTACTAATATTGGAAGAAAAGTTTTTCATGAGCGTGCGCCCGTCACTAACAATTGTATGCAGTAATCGGTTAATGGAGAAAATGAAATTAATAGAATATTTCGGAAAGTACGAGGGTCGATCGTAAAATCCCATATCTATCTAGGTATTTTTGCAGACGTTGGTCTTGTATCCCCGTGTCATAAAATTCCACCTTAAGGAATCGAGTAACTTTTTCTTTGACTTTATTGTCCTGTGTTCTTTTAATTTTGGAAACAAGTGGTAATTACTTGGTGCCAGGTCCGGACTGTTAGGAGGGTGGAGCATCACAATCCACCCAAATTTTGTCAGCAGTTTCTGAGTTTGACGGGAGACATGGGGCCGAACATTGTCGTGAAGAAGCGAATTTCGCACCTGACGGTAGCGAGGATCGATAGCTCCATCTCAAACGGCTCCTTGGCTACCAATAAGCGGCGTAGCGAGGCGGGAGTGGTGAGAATAGAGAGTGAGAGAGTTGCTAAACACGCCAATGTTTTCAGATTTTCACCTAACACGTCTCATTGATGCTCTATAACTTTAGGAACCTTATTTTACGATTGCCCTTCGTATTTAAGGATGTTTTATTTCTTTTAATAATACCAAAACTAATCTCCAAGATTCTGAACGGTAATGTGGACTAAAAAAATGATATTCCTTAAATTTTTATTTCCTACTTAAATTCCCTGACATTGCCACTATGCATCAATATATATGACATTGCCGGTTTTCCCCGAGCTCCTCCTGCTTCACCGCCTCACGCCAGTCCCATTAGTTGTTATTAGTTTCTCGGAATGAAAATCCTAAAAGTGATTGCATTTAGTACATTTGATGTCCTTTTTGGCGAAGTGCGATAAACCTGAAATCACTTTTGGAGGGCCCCTCGCTGTCGCATCCTGGCCTTTCTGTAGGCCATCAATGCCATCATCAGCCTGCCGGGTGTCCGACGGTACGGCACTACAGAACAGCCCAGGGCAGTCATTCTTATCATAATTATCCCATATCAGGCGGGCATCAACCCTCGTCGGGTATTTCAATGAGGTCTCCTCATCAACTGCGCTCGCCGCGGTAAGTGGTACTTGGACCGGCTGGTAACCACTCTATGCGATGTAATGCGGTCAATAAATTTCCAGCAGCCTAAATATCCTGTATGACAGCCTTTCAAGGATAATTAATATTCCACGGGGCTCTGGGTGGCGGTCCAGTGGTGCGTATGCAAACTTGCCGTCGAGTGACCGGGGCTTAGTCCCGAGTGTCGCCCGAGGCGATTTTCGGGCGATCAACCAACCTTCCTGAGGGGATCAGCCCGGATTGTGTCCAGTAGGGAGTGACATTCAAAAATTCATAACAATTCGAATGGGAAACGGCGGCACAGCAGTGGTGGCGCTTAATGATGCGGAAGCAGGTCTGAATCTCGATTCTCGTCGGCGACGGGGTTTCGGCTTAATGGGCACAGAGCGGCGCTCCTTGAGAGCTGTCATCGCGACCGGCCGGACACTTTTCTGACGACATAATTAAATTCATTCCGTCAGTGAGACTTTAATCACTTGTCATGTCGGCGGAATAATTACTACGCCACAGCAGGGACATTTATTACTCTCCTGTCAGAAGTTGGTGATTGTTGACGTTTTGTATTCGTCAGGTGATTTGCCAGTGCTCAGAATAAGCTAGCCAAGGCTGAGACCCCACTCCGAGACAATTCATGGGTTTTCGAGGGATGATTAGATTATGTGACACGAAAAGCGTGAACTGACAGTCCCAGAGTTCTGTTAGTGTTCAATTAGGGCGCTGCGGACCGGTCCCAGCTGTCGTTTGTGCTCCCAAGTGCCCCAGTACAGTTTCGCTCTCGAAGAGTGTCTCTTCAGTACTTGGAGGGTGGGGCCACATCCCACTTTAGCTCAGAGGAATCGCACAATAAAGCTGCACCGTAAGCTAGCAAAGTTAATGCTGAAGCATAAAACAGATCTTATCTCAGAATTATTTCGGGTTTTATTTCCTTTAAGCGACTTTGGGTGTCACATTTGTGCTGGCTTCAGCCGCAGGACATAACAAGAAGGGTGGGGCATCCATTCACCCTGCCCGATGGAGTCCTCTGCGACACAACAACAATGTCCTACCGTTGGGAGGTATTTTTGGTTACACAGCGGCTGGGTCGTCGAGCTATGGGGTGGCCCTCCCACCGCCTAAAACATGGGTGCCGCCCCGCAGATGAAATGAAACTTTCAAAGTTGATCTTATCACCTCGCCGGGCGAAACTCGTTTACGACCGAGAAGTTCGTTTTTATGGACTATCAAAGAAATGTTTCGGTTGCTCCAAGGTAAACAGCTACTTTGCTTTGGATTTCGAAACACTAAATTAAGTGGGTTTCAGAATTTGCGCCCACTCTCTCTTCTCAATACTGCCCCGAGCCGTACGCTCATCCTCATCAGAGCCACTTTTCAGATTTGCTCCAGTTATATGAAGCCGGAGCCCCCAAAGTTCATGGCAATATCCTCCCGAATAGGAAGCACAGTGATGTGTTTTCTCTTCTTGTCGTGGCGGTCGAGATAATATTTTTTATTTGATGTGGATCTATGGAAATATTCGGGTTCACCATAAAATATGGTTTTCGAGGGAAATTCGCTATCATGGCAAACAATCTCGAGAAGTTCGGTACCATTGAGAGGATGGATAAAATTGGTGTCCAAATTAAAAAAAAAAGCAAATATTATTGAAAGTTCACCCATTTCCTATCAAGTGAGGTCTCATGAACCCTCTGATAAACTTCTGTTTGGGTTCTAAGTAATTCATCACTTGTAGGGCTACTTGGAAGTATACGCCTATCAAAATATTTTCTAATCATTGAAACGATTCTTTTCTATGCCCAACCCCGGTTGTCCAATCACCAGTGTTTTCCAAGTAGAGGCTACCTCAGAGGCAATGATCTGGCTACTTAGGGACGCACCATCCCAGGTCAGAATTTCTATTCTCACTGATAGCCAAGCCGCAGTAAAATCACTCACTGGCGTCTATACTACCTCGAGGGTGGTTGCTGACAAAATATCATCTAAATACAAGATGTGACACTCTCTATACAAGCCAAAAGTTCTAACTCTAACTCTAAAATAGGCAAATTTTTCCATTAGATAAAGCAGCAAAGAACTACTGTTTCCCATACTTTATCTAAATTCAATTAAGAACGAAAGAGACAAGACAAAATATAGTCATCTACAGCACTTATAGTGTAGACAATATTCTGCAGCGTGTTTTTACCACGCCTTTTTAAAGGCGCGACAAAGTCTCTGCCGCGCTGTGTGCTTATGCATTCATGGTGTTAGTGCCGTACCTGCGCAATGTTCAGGAATAGGACAATTTTGAATCGAGAATGGGAAAGAGGCAGTGAGCACACAAAGAGTGATCTTTGGTTGCTGACTTCTGTTCCCGACTAAACCAGCTGGCTGAGACGGTTGACATCAACCTCATTTTGGCGCCGGGATTCTCAGGGTAAATTTATAGCAGATGAGCTCGCAATAGGCGTGGGACTACTTTTTCGGAAATAGACAGCTTACAACATATTAACTTTTATAAATAAACATTCCGACAGACTGTTAAGTATCTTCTCTGTCATTGCCCAGGCTTCGCAGTTCACAAGAGCTGTTACTTTGGCGCTCTTTTCTTTGAAGAACTGTCCAACCTGAGCTCGATAAGCAACCCAGACTTAGGCTTGTTCATCAGACACAAAATGGTTTTCCGGTTAAACGTTGGGTCGCCCCGTATGGTATCACAATGGGGCTTAGCTTTAGTCTAAGTGTGCCATATAGGCAGCAACTTTAACCCAACCTAACCTATATCCGACCTCTCTGTATTTTTTGCTTGGTGGACAACATTCGAGCGGTTATTATTAATATTATTATCGCTTATTACAAGCTATAATAAATATAAGAACTAGAAAAGTCAAAAATTATAAATTAAAATTAAAAGTAAAGGAAAGATAATAAGAGATTCTGCTCCTTGCAACATACCTCCACACTATAATGTTACCGCCAACATAATTCATGGCTTCTTGGATTTTATTCAAGTGATACTCTCCAAGATCCAATTTTTCTTAATAATTCATTGTTTGCGAAATTGCTTATTATACAAGGTTTAACTACGAATTGTAAATGAAGGTTATGCTTTGCTTTTTTAACTTTTTAAATATCCAAGTTTTTTAACTATTCCTGCAAATATTCATAGAGTGATTAGGTTTTCATTTCCTAAGTCATTCAAGTACGTAAATACGATGCTTTTATAAAAATAACAGGATGGATAGCAGAAAATCGCTTTACAGTGCAATAGTGTAATAATGCAATCTCTACAGAACTATTGTTTTTTCAGTTCGAATATAACAAATTCAATAAAGTTAAACAATTTAATTACTTAAAATCTAATAAACCGAATGAGCAAAACAATATGAACGATGCTTACATATTTTCGAAATATATGAGAATTTTATTCAACTATACCTTCTGTTGCAGTTTTGCTCTTCACTATATACATTCAGGTATACCACAAATGTAGGGGTTTTGCCGGTGTACGTTTCTATCATATGAGGAGGGAGGGTTAAAAGGGAGATGAATTTACTAGATATGCTTATTTTATTTCTCTTTTGGCGCACTCTCTACGATCGAATGCAGAGCTTCGCGCATTTAGTTTCACTAAAAAGGGACTATTTTCGATAGTAATTTGACGATGAAAAGTACGTAAGTAACCTTAATCTAACCTTAACCACTTTTTTGTTTTTTTTTCCTTATCTACTCCCTTTGGGAGCATAGGGCTTCCACGCAGTCCCGCCATTCATTTCGGTCCCGTGCCAACGCCTTGCTTTCTCCCCATGTTTTCCCGACCAATTGCAGCTCTTTTTCTACAGATTTTTTCCATGTTATTTTGGGTCTTCCTGTTTTTCTGGTACCTTGCGCATTCCAGTCTAGCGCCTGTCTTGCGATCGATGTTTCATTCTTTCGGAGTGTATGTCCGATCCACCTCCACTTTCTTCTAGTTATTTGTACGATGACTGGTTCTTGTCTTGTCGTACTCCATAGTTCCTCGTTTGTTATTCTGTTTAGCCAGTATATCCCGCATATTCTTCTTAGACATTTGTTGATGAATGTCTGGATCTTGGTTGTGTTGTTTTTCTTGACTGACCATGTTTCGCTGCCGGATTTGACGCACACGTTGAATATCCTTATCTTCGTCCCTCTCGCCAGTTGTCTGGAAGACCAGGTTGCTCTTAATCTGCCGAACACTTTCCTTGCTTCGCTTACTCTGTTATTGATATCTTCGTCCGCACCACCATTTGTACTGATGATGCTTCCTAGATATTTGAAGCTATTGACTTCTTCTATTATTTCGCTGCTGATGGTGATTGGCCTGTTGTTATTCGCGTTGATTCTCAAGACCTTTGTTTTGTTGGTGTTGATTTTTAGGCCGACAATGCTTGCTTGTTGCGCTAGTTGATCTATTTTTCTTTGCATGTCCTGCCATGTGTGTGCTAGGAGTGCTATGTCATCCGCGTATTCCAATCCTTCTAACTGTGTGTTGATTGTCCATCGTATTCCTCGCGGCGTTCTTGTGATTTCTTTCATTACTTCATCCAGTACTATGTTGAATAGTACTGGGGAAAGTGGACAGACTTATCTAACCCCCATGCTCATCCCAATGGGTTCGCTTAACCACGTAACAGAAAAAATTGTAAAGGTCCAAAGATAAAGATTTCCATCACTCAAAATATTTTCTTTTATTTAGTAAAAAAGCTATACAAAAACAAAATTGAATGATTAATTTTGCGCCACCTTATACATACGAAAATTATGAAAAAATATACTAAGCATATTTTTAAAAAATATTTCTAGTATAAACTTTTCCGCATGGGTGACTCTTGTTTATATGGTTAGAAGTCAATTATAAATTACAGAGTTAGGTTCACTTTCAGATCCTCGTTTCTGATAATAAAAGTTCAGAGCGTGAAAGGAATTACGGTCGCGGTTACCTGACTGTTAAACCTCTCGTAATATTCTATTAAAGAAGTTTCAATACAAAGTCAGATGATTTGTAATAGAATTCTCACGGGTCTAATTTGCAGATGGTAGAAAAGTACTGGCAGAGGAAAATGCAATTCCTTTGCAGCTCAACTCCGTTTTTTTGCACCCTAGTCAGTGTAATTCCCGCCACTTGGGCTTTGCAATCGTCTTAATGTTCCAAAAAGCCATAGATCCCTGAGACTTTTCAAATAAAATTACTTTCAATCCAAATGGACCACTAAAATGGCCCGACGCCCTGCAAATCCCCGAGTTTAGTTATTATTGCTGCAGAGCTCTGAAGAGTTCTTAAATCCATTCACATCACACGATAAAATTCTCAAAGCCCACCCATTTCTCAAGAAGACAACCGAATCCACACGAGACGCCGCTCGTGGAAGGATAAGATGCAACGGTGTGGCGGGTTGGGTGGACGAAGGGAGCGCTATTCTCGCTGGTTGTTCCCGTGCGGAATCCGTTTGCAGCGGGGTCCTTTGAAAAGAAAACTAACGGGAAGCCATTCAAGAAAATTAAATTTCAAAGTAAATTAAAAAGTTGTGTTCACGCCAAGTGATAGCTTGTTTTGCAAAACTTTTCTGGGTTGCGAAAATCGTCTGGCTAAAGCCACTCAATCTCCAGTTCCTTTCATGTTTTTGCTTCCGTTTTATTTTTTGCCATTTTTTATTTTTATTTTATTTATTTTTTATCATGAGACAGGAGCCATTCAGCTGAAGGAGCTCCTCTATCTCAATGACGCTGTGAATTGTTCCCAAGTTCTGCTCGGCAGCAGCGAAAAAAAAAGGTATATAAATCCGGTCTCCATTCTGCCCTACAACCCACTCCAATCAACTCCGAGACCGCCTAGCTTGATACAATTTTTTAACTTCCTCATGCAAAATTTTTCCTGCCGGTGTGTGCCGGGCGAACATTTGTTGGGTGAACATCTTTGACTGACACTTGCAAATCTTCTGAAGCGTCTGCCAATATTGGAAGAGTCAGTTTGATAGATTTGGATCTTGAAACTCGCCCGTAAGCTCTTTCAGGGGGAATGACATCAATTTCTTGCGATCAGTCTTTTGTGCTTTGGTGAAAATTGCTTGAGTCGTGCGCTTGATGTCGCCTCGGTGATCACGACGCACGGCGGCAATGGCTACTCGGGGTCCCCTCCATCGAATTCAATGAAATTGAGGGAGCCCCGGCTCCGGAAGGAACCTGTCTACTGGCATAATAATCCCCAATCAGTCATTGTGTCAGCACATCCATTTGTGTACAAGTTGGCGCCACCCACCACCGCTCCGGCCCAGCAGTGCCCCGTGAACGACTGACGTCCTTCACTTAACCTGTCTGCATTTTGTGCCCTGTGAATAATGCAAATTTCTGGCACTGTGCACACCCTCTCCGTGCGGGGGATGCCGCTCACAGAACTACTGCATTTAAAGTATACTGTGCTGCTCCCACCATTCACCGTGCCCCATGTCACATGCATGAGAAATGCACTTTTGTTTGCAGCCATGCAACATATGTTTATTAAACTTAACAAAAAGAAGTCTGGTTAAAAACGTGTATAGCGAGTAATTTTAGCGAAATTGGCTAGCTTCATAGAAAAAAAAAATTGCTTTGGTTGCTCCACTGATTCTAACATACTCTTTATGCTTATTATGCTTTTGTAAGTTAAGTTTTCATCACCGAGAGTAGTTTTGTCTTTTGGGAGGAGGTCAGAGTTGGAAAGATTTGCAGACACAAAATATGTAAATTGGGTCGGCACAGTAAATGCATGATTATGGTGAGTTTAAGAAGATGGTTTAAACAAGTTCTGTCTTTTATTTTAAAATAGATAAAAAAAAAAGTAAAAGTGCCATGGCTTCTCGATGGCACAGTAGACATTTAGATTTAAATGGTTTTATGTATTTTTTCGATCTGTTATATACACTATATACATACAAAGATACATAGATTCATACGTATATACATACATACATACAAACACATACATAAAGTTATGTGATGTTCAAGGCGAAATTGTGGACAGAAGAGGACGATGGGTATTGAAATACGAGATGTACGCTTTTGTTTCAAGTTTTTCGATATGGCGAGAAAGAACTACGTCGATATATGTTGAATTGCGCGTCGTGGAAACATCAAGATCGTTATTTTTTAAGATACTTACACAGTATTCGTGCTTAAAAGTGAAAACCGCTACGTAATAAAACTATTAAAAATGCAGTGAATGATAACTGGTGATGATTTGAGACGTTTTTCGACAATGCACGTGTTTCTGAAACCACGTTCATACATCTGCACATAATTACTGCGCACAAAAAATATCATGCCATCGTTAATAACTCATTAGTACGGGTCTCTGTTAGGCCCACTGCTACCCCCATTACGCACATACCTAGATTAGGACCCAGCCCCCAAACTCAGTAATTAGTCACAGCCACGATTTTTGTTCCGCACATTCTTTCAAATAGATCCCAGGGATAAGACATGAATATGATAGAAATATTTAAAAATAGTTTGACTTTATCATAGTCATATGTATATCAAGCTTATAATTTTGTTTCTTTTATTAATTATTAGAACTTTATATATATTCAATATTACATTTTTGGATTACATGAAAACCATAAAATTATTTTATAAATTTGAAGTCCTTTTCAAACGTATTTTTTTTTCAAAAAAACAACCCTCTTAGCAATAAAATTTCATAAAAATAATTGAGAGTAGGAAATAATTTGAAAATATTTTAACAAAAATATATAGGGCTTTATATATTTTATAAAGATTAGTGAAAATTTTAAATGTTTACACTGTTTTTCAGTATTGAGATTTATATGTATATCATTTTACAGAAAGTTGATAGGTGTTTTATGCCGTTTTCTTAAAAGTCAAAATGATAGAACAGATATTTTCTTAGTAAACCCAAATTATGTCTGGTTTTCATAGAGTATATACTAGACATATAGATTGAGCATTCAAAAGATGGTCCTTTACAGATTTTTGAGATAAAATACCTTGTTTAAATCTACAAGTAACTACACACCAAAAACATTTATCATATACGCCTCATAGAAAATCTTTTTTTATTTACGGTATGCATATCAGTGAGTATCAAGCGACTGCTTTTAGTGGTTGTTCGTGGACATTAAAGCAAATTTTACTACCTTTTAATAAAACACATAAAGTAAGATTGGTTGGACCACGTTGGTGGAGAATGTAATTTGGCGATATTATTGCAGCGTCATTTTTAAATCAAGGAAAATGTTAATAATGTAACATAATGTATTCTACTTTGTTTCAATGGAGCAGTTTTACACCAATTAATAAACAATTTTACTTCAATTAATCGTTAAAATAATACGAACTTTCCTTAAATTGATCAGTTTACCTTAAATAAGGATATATTTTCTTGGATTACAATAAATATATCGACTTCTTCAGCGTGGGCTTTTATACATGTCATTTTAGAAATTTCCCACTTTTTGTAATGTGCCAAACTTTTCAGCGGTAGGAGAAATAAATCGAACAATAATAACAATTTAATGGTATACGGGATAACATTTGAATTGGAACTTCGCTATCCATCACCAATCAATTTAAAGAAGAATCATGAAATTTTCGACTATAGCATGAATACTCAGGAGCAATGTAATGATACTTGATGTTTGACCTCATTTTTACTATTATGAACATTAGTCAATTTCCTCAGCTTCTAAAGTCAATATTCACACTTCCTATGTTGTAGAATATTGATTACATAGTAGTCTGAATCTTCACTCAATTTTCACTTGCAAGCACGCATTAAGTGACCTTAGAAATTATTTAACTCATAACTATTTCGTTTCCTGCCTGCACCTTTGGCGTTTTTTCTACAAGTCTTGTTCATGATAGTGTAAATTGGGTTTTGATTCCTTGGATCTTCTAAGTTCTGGAGATAGCTCCGAAATTTTCCTGGATAAAGATTTTATACAATACACAATTATTTATAAAAGTAAAAAAAATCTCTTTGATCACGCGGTCACATGGAAACATTATAGAAAAATGGATGGACATTGGAAAGGTCGTTATTGCATAGGCCAAAGTGTCTATAAATTTGAATGGTACATTACATAAAAGAGTAGTATTGCAGCGAATCTGAAAGTACTTTCTTCCCGGTGCATTGCCAGCGAACAAACAGAGTACGACCGATTTAAAGCACTATCTAGGGCTGCATTTCCAGCCACCACAGCCCATAAAGCAAGAAAATAAAGACCGTTCCGTAAACAAAGTTAGAAAGTTGTTTGGGAAATTTCAAAAGTTTTTCTCTGGAAAAGTCATTAATTTCCAAATGCTGGCCGCAACCTCATTACCCAAATACCGCTCTAGCTTTAAATTAGTTGAAGCCTCAAAACTTAAAGAGACCCCGGCTGGCATCCTCTTTTCCACTGCCTCGCATCGTTCGGCTGGTTGGTTGCTAAAACAATGGAAATCATCGGTCTGCGCTCCGTCCGGCCCCATTCAACACAATAAGTGCATGGGCGGACCGACGTACTGTGTGAGGGCTCTGGCCGTAGTCAAAAATCAAAAACAATGGACCGGCATTATTTTCCGACCAAGTGGAAAAAGGATCTCATCCGAGCTTTCACTTTACACCCGAACCCGTTCGCCAGCTTGCCCTTCCTCCTGTGCGGGGTTGACGACGACGGCGCTATTGATATGAAAAGTGTTGAGCGTGGAAATTTCATATCATCGGCATATATAGCTTCGGGGAAACACCCCCCCCCCCTCCTCCCCTCCTCCTCCCCCAATACCCTCCATCACTGTTTAAGCTTGGGCGCGAGGCGACGAGCACCCAATCAATTTGTTTACGCTCCAAGAAGCAATCTCCGATGGAATTTTTAGGGGTGGCTCCACTAGGTCCAGTGGGAATAATTACCAAAATGTGAACAGCTAATTTCTTTTTTATTGCACACAGGCTTCTCTGCATGGGTGGATTCTCTTCAAACCCCACGCTTATCACGATAATTTGATATACCAGATTTTTAAAAGGTCTATTGCTGTAGACGTAATTACCTCTTTTGTCCGAATGTTGCTGCAGGCTACGACAAAAATATGCATTATAAGAAATCCAAGAAGGCTTTCAAGGGTTGACTTGTCGTTTATTTTAGCAAACTTCGCATGCAGGCGAACAGACGCTTTTACTTTTCATGCTCTGATCCCGATGATGCCCGTGCAACATGTCGCACTGGCACTATAGATATCTTTGCTGCAAGGACGTCTACAGAAAGCTGAGTACAAAAAAGAAAAGACAAAAAATAAATATGCAACACCACTAACAAGTGGTCGCCACAAAAGAAAATTTTGCAATTAAACAAAAAACTAAAATCATAAAACTATTTTTGGAAAGATTTATTGTTAATACCGGATGGATCAAGCCTAAAAAACATTGAGAACAAAACACTAGAAGTACGTCTTTCATTTGCCATTTAAAAAAAAAATTATTTTCTTTGGCGTAAGGGAAATAGTGTAAATAAATGTTTTAAACAGTGAATTTTAATTGTAAAAGCTACACAGCGTGTTCGGGTTTTACGTAGCAAACGATATAAAAATCGATTCCTCAGCAAATTTTTGTTTTTGTTTCAGAGGGGTCAAAATCAACTTTTCCCTCGCGAAATCAATGCCAAAATATTTAAGGGATACACTCAGTTAATTCCTTTTAGATTTTCGTAAGAATATCGCAGAACATTGCTCTCATTCAAAAGATAAAGCACCTTTCTAACGATACCAAATTTTAGTCACGACGCCCGAAGGAATCTGGCTGGTAATATATTTTTAACTTAGAATCCGAACATCCTGTATATTAATGAATATTGAGCTTATTATAAATTAAATGAAACGTTGTTATATGTCCCATTCTCAAACTTGCTGGATACTGTCGCACATGTGGATTCATCTGTGCATCTCCTTATGCTATTACTTAGACTTTTATTGTGTTACCTTCTGATTTCATCCTGGTACTATGAAAACCCAATGTTAAATTTGAAGCAGGGCGAGATGAATATGAAATCAATGACTAGTTTTCATAAAATACCAAATCAACAGAAATAAAGGGTGCCTTTTTAGAGATATACAAATTTAAAATGAAATAGAACACGTAAAAATAATGTTAACACATTACCTTCCGTGCACACAAATTTGTGTATTTCCTAAATTTATAATTTAACCCTTTGTGATCGGGGTAAATTGTACATTATCATTACTTAGTAAAATATAAAATCAACATGGTTCTATATAGAATATAATCTCAACAAAAGCGTTAATATTATTTAATATTTAATATCTAAGATAAAGAATGGCAGAAAAGCAGTTAATTTTAATTTCATTCGGTATTATTATTATTATTTTTAGAAACAATGCCGGCACGTAATGTTATGTGTTATGTGTTAATGTTAATGGCCATGATGTTAGCTTTATTTTAAATATTTAAATTTAAATTTTAAATTATTTAAAACTTCTAAGTGGTCTAACGCCTGTGGTTTATCAGTGTAGACGAGTGACTTCACATATATCTGAAGAAAGTAATCTATAAGTTTGAGATCACATGATCATTTTCACAGATCCAGTTCCAATTCCAGAATAACGAAAAAGTCAGAAATCATGGTTATATAGCCTAAATACATATCATCTAAATATGGGCCAATAATTCCAACTGCCCATAAAGCACACTAAATAGTGGCTTTTATTGGATGTAAAGGCATTTCAACAAAGGCTTATGGGTTTTTTTCACTCCAAATTCGGCAATTGACGTAACCATTCAATCAAAAATTAGTCTCATCGCTGAACAAATGTAAACTCGCAAGCTAAGATATTTCTGCAAAATCTTCTTCTTCAAAAACGTATTCTATGCGTACTGTATGTTGTATTTATGGATGCGTATTATCAACTAGAGTGTGCTTGGGGTGAAAATAATCTCATGGTTTTTAGAATAACTTGGTTGCACAATTATATCAACCATAAAGTGGGGTGGTAAGTTTGGAGAACTGAACCATGATTTTCAAAATAAATTTGTACAATTTGTTGTCAAGCGTTGTTCTGAAGCAAATGAAATTGCACAACGTACTGATGACAAATCAACTGTTAATTGTCAAATTTACAGTCACCAGAAACAGTGTTTTTAAGAACCAAACCTCTAAAAACACATCTTTTAGCTGCATCTCTTACATTTTCAATATAATTATATTTCGTCACCGGAGGTTTCGGAGGTTAATAGGTAAGAGGTGCAAGATCATACTGAGAGCATCCGTGGGATATGACCGCATGGCTCCTGCGATACCTAGGTATGCTGTTAGGGTTATCCCATCGAGTGTAGGCTACCTGAAATTAGGAATTTTAGACCTTGTCAGGATCAACGCTGTCTTGCTCGGGTTCATTTCTAGGCCGCATCTCTTGGCCCATGCACGTACCCTAGCCGGAGCCCCCTGCATGATATCACTTATCACGGAGGGGAATGGACCTGATATCAAGATCGTCGACTAAATCGTCGACACGTGACTATTTTAATCTTAGTCCTATCTAGACTGGTTAGTATGCTATTCATTATTACCAGTCATACCTGAGCAGAAATAACACCCTACGGAGTCCCTCTACTAAGGAACCTAGATAAATGGCTATCCCCTAGGTCAGACTGATTTATCCTAGAGCGCAGTAAGGTAACCAACTAGTGGCAGAGATCCTCCTCCACTCCTCTTCCTCCCTTAGAGGGTCTCCTGGATCAGTTCTGAGCGGACTTTGTTGAAGGCCCCCTCGATATCCCGGAAGGCTGCCACGGTGCATTGCTTGTACTGCAACAAGTGTTCAATCGTGCGTATCACCCCGTGTTAGAGTTGTTGTGACGTAAAACAAATTCCTTTGCCATTTCGCGTCCGCACTTGGCAACCTTTGAGACGAAAATTATCTGTGCCCTTCTGTACGAGTGAGGAAGGTAATGGAGCAATAAACTGCTTCTGAAAAATGTGCCAAGCCACGGAACTACGGCATTCCGCATATTCTGTAGCATGGCAAACAAAATGTCGGGCTAGGCGGCTTGTACGCAGAGAAGCTGTCCAACGCCAGCCACGTGCTTCCCTCGCTAATTATGTGCTCGAGTTCCTCCAGGGGTATCTGTGGCTTGCCTTGTGAACTCAGAATTTCTGAGCAGCTGTCCGGAAAGTGCGTGTTGATTAAAAATGCCAAAGATTCAGTGGCAGATCCTGTCCACGACTCATCCGGTTTTCTGATGAAGGAGGGAGAAACATGCTCCTTTGACAAGATCTTGCTAAACCTAGCTGAATCCCTAATATCCTCGATGGATCCGCAGCAGTACCTCTAGCCCTCTTTCTTGACCTCTGCTACCACCTTTTTATATATTTTGAGGCAGTCCCTATAAGGCTGCCACAACTTGTGCTTGCAGCAGCTGTTGAAGACAACCTTGTTAACCTCCTTAGATCAGATAGGTCCTCGTTCCACCACGGTGGTAGGGTCGTTTTGCTATACTTAACCGGGCATGCGGCCTTATAGGCCACATTCAAGGCGTTCTTGAATTTCCTAATGCCCTCATCCGAATATCAAATATTGGCTGTTCAGATTTGGCTAAAGCTTGGTCGTTAGACTGGAAAAGTTTTGGCTTTTGAACATTGGCTCAGGCTTGGGCGCACGCTATATAGCCAAAATTTGCTACCCAAGGTTTTACATAATCTTGGCCCATAATCAATAAACCGACCTTCCGTTTTTAAGCTTTGCATGAATCTTGGGCCAGTCATAAGAACCAATGCTTAACATGCCAGTAAAAAGTGCGTTATGTTATTTAAAATTTTTTTTTTCTTTTTACATGAACGTGTCGGCCTTATGTTGACGATGGATTTGAATTTAAAGGTCAAATTACTTATACGATGGTAGCTTATTTCTTAGATCAAATTATATTGGTTTGTTGGGTTATGTTACTTATAAAAAGCTTTTAGAGCTCTGAGGTCACACATGTCTCTTATGGTTATAGCACGTTTTCCTACGTGACTTCGGTACAAGCATTTTTTATTATTTCAGATGATTAGGTAAAAACTAAAGTTATTATTGGTTAAAGTCAAATGTGAGAGTACGAGCCTAATATATATGTAAGTAACTACTTTGAAGTTAGATATTTATTTACGATAACGTATTTCTTGTTCTCATAAAAGATTTTTAGGAAATTTTATGATTTTCTTATTTGACAGTTTTACACAACTTAATGCATGCTCTTAATGTCATTTTTCTTGTTTAGACACAAAATAATAAAACATCGTTCTGGTTTTATATTTGACTTATGTTAAAATGGTCTAAAAATGTTTGCCAAATATTATTAAGTATTTCTTTCGAATTTTGACATATTTTTCCTATATCAAAGGAGATACAAAACAAACACGTCCAAATAGAAGAAATTGGAAAATTGAATACAATAAAAGGTCTTCTTCTTTTGGGAAGGTTTAAAATTGCCACAAACGAAAAACAGAAAAGAAAAGGAACCGAAGATTCCTTGCCGGCAATATAACCAAATTTGAAGCTTTGCGTCATCAAAAACCATTCGTAATGTCTTTCATGTCCTTTCATCATCTCGACAGAATCGCTCTTCGACGTCGAAGGCAGTCAACCTTTAAATCTCCGCTATCTGCATCCTCCAGAGCTCCGGAGCTGAGGCAAAGCCCCGAAAGCAAATTATCGTCCTCCGCCCTTTTGAGCTCGTACACATGGCGTGCTTCCTGGTTTAAAATAAAGAGCAGAAAAAAGGGAAGGCCTCTAAATATATATATAAAAAAAAAGAGGCAAATCAGAGAATTTCAAAGGGAAAGCGAAGAACCTTCGGGTGCGGGGTAATCTTATTCCGTAAAAACAGTCGAAGCATCTCCACATTCGTCGAGTTACGGGCGCTCGAACCAGCATTATGTGGGTCGACAATATTTCTCGCTTTTGGCTTTTCAATTTGAGTCCCACCCAAATATTTGAATTCCTTTGCTTAATTCAATTTTTCAGAAACGAGGATGAAGGGACACATATCCCCAGTGCTCACATATATTTCCATAAAATGCGAACAGCTCCGCTGCCCCTGATAGTGCGGTTGCTCCGATTGAGGGTGACGGGATAAAGGGGGTTATCTCGAACGAAGACGGGACTTCAAAGCTTTTCATGGAAATTACGTTAAAAAAAGGAGAAAAGGAATAATAGCAAGCCGCTGGAGCTAGATTTCCAGCTTAACTGTAACGATAACGAGAGCACTCTTCACGGTTCCATGTATGAACTCGTCCCTGCCTGCGTACCCTGCGCCTCCGGTGGACCATCGATGCAGATAACCTCCCCTATCCGTCTATAACTCACCCCAACCTCCGGGCCCAAGAAGATGTGCACGTCCTGGAGAAAAACAGAAGCCGCCAAAGCCCACGGTGGGCGCTTCGCTATCAGGGCCGTTGCATGAATGTGTATGTAAATTACGGCAATCACTAACATTTGCATTAACATATCACTATGGCTTTGCATTTTACGACCTCCGGAAGCCTTTTGTGTGGATTTTATTAGCAGTTCGGGGGAGTATCCGCTGACTTTGAGCTAGTCTACAGCGGCTGAAACCTCTCTCTTGCGTGAAGGCCAATGGCCGTTTCTTCCGAATTAGAGTTCAATCTTCTGCTCGGATGGTTCCTCTGATCCTTTGCGTTCAGCAACTGTGAGAACTTGGCACTAATGGTAGTATTTTTATCAAAAGGAACTGCTGCTGAGTCAGGCAGGTTTTAGGGCCCACATATCTTCTATGGGCGCGCGCATGGATACTACGATTATTGCTGAACTGTGAAAATCCGCGAGATACATAAAGCATACATATTTCTGAACTTTTAAATTATCTTAGTTCATTTAAGAAAGAAGATACCAGAGGAACAGCGGTAAAAGTAGCATCAATACAGCTACCTAGTATAGTGTAAAGATACCTAAAAATAGCTCTCTTCGCTTTGCACTCTCACCTCCGGGAGTATGTCGGATAACTTATTAGCTATTGGATTTTTTTTTGTGTTTAATCGAATCATTTTTTTCAACAATTGAAATATTTCTTTTAATATACTCTTCTGAAATTATTAAAATAATATTTTTTAACCTTACGCTATCTCTATAAATAATAAAATAAATACCCTTCACCGCAACCCAAAATTTTAAGAACTTCACTAGCCAATGAGTCATATATGAGTCATATAAGTATTTTGGAATATGCTCATGAGTCAAATATAACTCATGCTAGTAGTTGTTTTCGAATATATTTGTTAAAATGAATGTGCTGCATTAACTTACAGAATTTGGACTAATGAAATTTTTGTGCTACGTTCGTGAGTCACATATGAGCTAAATATAAAATAAAAATAAATAATCATATTGCGCCTTTTTTGTGTAATGAGCTTTGTAGTTTTCTTAAGGAAAGATTTTACTTTCTTATGTAGCTTAAAATTATAGTAATATATACGAGTATTCATTTAAAATTTCAGCACTTGGCTAAGTTCTAACAGTTTAAATTCAGCCAAAATTTCCATTACTATATCCATCTCTATGCATTTTACTAAAGTCAATATTTTGAAACCTTTTTACTTTTACACACATGTTATCATTAAGATAATCTTCAATGAATTCCATTTTTTCAGAAAGAATTTTTGCTTGCTCTAATTTGCCCACAATATAATTGTTTTTAATTTCTTCGATTACGTTGTATTACAGACAACTTCATAAGGATAATATGCAAGAGTAAAAATTTCAACTTGATTTCGAGATTTGACAAAGCCTGTGCAACGCCGGAAAAAATATTAGTAGCCCCAAAATACGACCATTTAGTATACTCGTACATCTACGCCCAAAAAATGTGATTTACATGCCTATATAACGCCGAAAAGTTGGAGTAGGCAAGCTTGCGATAGCTTGAAATTCACCTTGGGGCTAGGCCCGGCCGGCATAGGTATAAAGTAGGCCTAACCTAGGTACCGCCTTGAGCTACTACGCATAAATACGCACATTTCATTTTCATTTTGTTGAAGCCAATTTATTTAAAAAAAGCTGCTACCATTGGATTGTTAGTTTGAATTTGCCCGTGTAAGAAACATAAAACTTTATTTTTACTCAAAATAAAAAAAACCAACCGATGGTCTTTAGAAAAAACCAGACAGCTCCAGGCATTTCGGTATGATGTCCACTTTCAAAAGCCCTTTTCACAAGACTACTAACGTTTTTGCTTGTTGGCCGGGATTCGAATCTCTTAAAAAAAAAGAAAGCAGCCACAATATTGCAATGCCTTCTGGGCACAAAGACTCATTTGACTTTTATATCCAATTTTATATAATTTTGGCGCAATACCCCGCAATTTTAGTCGGGCTTTGGTCTTTTCATTTAATGAGACTATGCAGATATCCACATGCCGGCGAATAAATTCAAAATATCAGATTCTGAATGGGAATTTCTCTCCTCCTTCGGAAAAAGGAAAGTCCTTTTCATTTGGGACATCAGTCGTGATAAATTTGAGAAGACCAATTGCTTCAACCTTTATTTTTGGAATATTTTTGGATGCTCCAGATCACCTCGAAAACATGCGCCTGTAATGTAATGAGTGCAACGCTTCTTTTCATTTACTTGATTAAATTTTATCTGCATTCAGGATAGTGAACGAGATACCTTTCCTTTCAATCTCCCATTGGCTCTTCATCTGTAAAGGTACAAGGCGATTTGTGATAACATCGCTAAACTCTCATCGGTCTCAGTGACTAATCAACGAAAGACCTTTTCATTCCTCATATTATTTTCTCAAGGATGTGGTTGTTGTCAGTAAGATGTCCTTGGCCCAAGAACAAAGCTTGCGTTGCTGACATACCTCGAGACAAGGCAAAATTAATGAATGTTCAGAGTAGACACCTCTTCACTTTTGCCGTTAATTAGAAATTCCTCAGCCAAACACACTGAACGGCCACGTCCAGGAATGTGTCTCTCACCTGCCATTGAATGAAAATATTGGGAGCAATTAGCCAAATTAAAACAGCCCCGGAGAGTGAGAATGTTCCTGATGCTGCCATTGCTACTGGAGCTAGGCTGCAGTACATAGTATACTTCCGCGGTGGTGAGTAGTAAAGTCCGGAGCTGGACAGTAGCGAGCTTGAAGGCTGAGATAAAGGGTTCGTAATATATACAGTCTCGGAAAAATGTTTAGAATAGGAGCACCTACTTTCTTTTATTTTAACATATTCTGATGGCCTTCTCCAATTCAATACTATACCTTTTAGGTCTTTTATATGGCTTTTCTTCTCCCGGAATTGCCCTAGGTATCAATTACTTGAAGAAATATGATAGTTTTTAATCAATCAATAAACAATTATACAATTATTTTAGTCTTAGCCGTAATTTTCGGTCAATTAAATAAAAACTACAAAATGTAAAACTTCAATATTAATAGTATTGTTCGCTGTAGTTATATCGGAATTAAAAAATATATGGCCTACAAGACACTTTGTGATACGTTTGGCTGTCAAACGATTTTTATTACAGGTTCAAATAAAAAGTTGTATACAAATATATCAAATATAATATCAGGAAGCTAAAGGGTTTATATAGTATTTATAGGTACGAGCTTTATATAACTTGCATTAAAATCACTATTTACTGTGTGCTAAGGTTTTTTCACCATATGTAATCATTAAAATGGTTATCCGAGTACCGGTAATAATATAAGTTGTCATAAAGTTAACATTATGTTCGAGCTATTTGGCGATTGTTGTGTTAAAGCTCACTTGTAGGTAAGGTAAAACAGCCTAGTGGGTTACTTTACTGTGATATGTTGGATGCATTATTAAATATTTTTGTTATTTCTTATTATAGTTGTAGGAATTATACAAAGAATTACACTGATACTATGTGCTTTTATTGCTTGGCCAACTTCCGGAGCGAATGAAACTTGGGTCACATGTAAAATTTATAATCGTTAGGCACACGATGCATGTGCAGAATGTGAAGATGATTTCACATGTAAATTCTGCACCTATTCTATAAGCACCGGGTGCATACGAATCCAAAAATGTGAAGATATCATATCTTTGGTCTAAAAAATGGGGACTTCCTTTTTTTTAGACAAACCCTGAGTAGAAACAAATATACAAAAATTTTACGCTTCATCCGCTTTGATAAAAAATCTGAACGGTGTCAACGACTTCAAAATGATAAATCTAATATCAAGAGTTTGGCGCGATTTTATTGAAAACAGCCAAAAGGGCTTCATACCAGGAAAAGATATAACTATTGATGAACAATTATTCCCGACAAAAGCTCATTGTAGATTTACACAATATATGCCTAATAAACCAAACAAATTTGGCATAAAATTTTGGCTGGCATCGGATGTAGCTACAAAATACGTCATAAACGGGTTCCCTTACCTAGACAAGGATGAAGTACGGCCATCATCGATACCTCTTGGTGAATTCGTGGTGATGAAATTAATTGAACCATAAGTCAATTTATATTTTTTCCAATTAAATACCCAAAAAGGTCATTTTGACCCCTTTGGTAGAAATAGGTATATGTCAACTCATGGTAAACCTAGTGTTAATAAAATTTGAACTGAAGTTTCAATTTACCTAGCAAGGCGCGGTAAAGTGATCCCTTACCCTCGTCTCAGTATTTTTATAGCTGAGCTGACAATAATAATCAAGTTAATATTTTTTACAAATGAATTAGACTAAATTCCTTAGTCACATGCTAAGAAATCATTGATATCATCATCAAGTTGATAGCTCTAAAAATTTATGGCAATCTTTTTCTTATGGTGACCACTTTACCTTGCCTTCTCCTTCTCATATAACACACGAATCCTTACGAATGGCATTAAGCTTTCAATGAAAAAGTAAAAGTAAATTGTTACGAGGTTTTGCGACATGATAAAGGGATTACACTAACATCACTAGGACTTTCTTTTAATTGCAATTTTTTTCCATATGAATTTCTTATATTGTTAAATAATGTCAAATATGAAGCGAAAATGTAACTAAAACGTTTATTTTTATAATAATTTTATTTTATTTTTAAGTTTTAATGTTCTTAGGGCATAACCTCAAAACAAAACTCTGAAATTGAGGTCAATGGAACGGTGAGGTACCAAAATGGATCACCGTTTTATTAAAGCTGTGTAGTTCTTAACGCAAAGATCTGTAGGTTTTTGCCCTCAAGTAGTTTGTTTAGGCTACATAATTCAATGGATATTTTAATTATAGATGTTATTTTATGTAATGTGCTTTACGTTTTATAAAGTGGGAAATGATCCACTGTACGCTGTGTTTGGGGTAAATACACTGAATGATGATCCACTGTAGCCAAACATTTGCAAATCACAAAATTTTAATTAATCTAAAAATTGCATACTTTAACCAAGGCACGTAAAAAATTGTTTGATACTTATATTTTTAGAGGAACGCTACATCACATCCGGCGTTTTCAGTTCGATAACGAATAATATGGCAGATGGATGCGTGAAAGTTTGTTCTTTACTTTCTCCTACTCTCTTATTAATTCTTAAAATTCTTAATTGGAAAATTAACGTTTTACTTGTTAGATAGCAAGGAAAGTACCTGAAGTCTCCTCTCCAATTATGTTTTTTTAATATGTTATTCTTCTTTAAATTTATCAATTTAATTCAATATTCATACTGAATTTCAGTTTAAAAACTGAATGAAATTCATTTTATTTTATAATAAATCATATTTTGAAAGTTGATTTTACGCAATTTAAGGCAGAAATAAATATTCAGGTGGCTTTCAAATAAGGCATACATAGACCTGAGAAAGGACTATTGTCATATTGCGCGAAACGAAACCTTTTCTTTAACTCTCGTACCACATGGAGTCCTTAATAAATTGCACCAGGTCTTTAATCCTGACTAAACTCAGTACCGACAAGTTATCAAAGAAAGAGTAGCCCAGGGCAATGGCATAGGAAGTGAGTGACGGTTTCCTTTTCCTCTTCGTTATAGCAGCTTTCACAGAGATCATTAGTATTCCTACCTTCATCATTTTTATTTGGTAAAAATGTAACTTTTGTAATTTTCATTTTACTATTATTTTTTGTGTTCCATTCGGAATAACCCTTGTATACAAGTGAGTATACTCATAACTAAAACGAATTAAAATCTGTGAACGAATTGTTTATTTTTGTTCATTTTAATCATTTGTGTGTCAATGTTTAAAATCACCAAGTCTATAAGCAAGCTTTCGCCAAAGCCACTTTTTAAAAACATAATATAAAAGTTAGAATTGCATTAAATAATGTGTACGGGCCTTTTTGCAGTTGTTTCGATATCACTAACTGAAAACTCTATCAGTTTTACCAATTCCGACAAACCGAGGATTACCTCGGTAAAATTGCCAAATTTCCCTGTAAATTGTAACTGTAGTCCTGAAAAACAAAAATGATATGTTAGTAAAACCAAATTAAAAAGAAGATGACATTTGAGTTAGGTTAGGAAACCTATCTCGACAATATCAATAAACTTTCCGCTGCTTTTACCGAGTCTTTTGTTAAAGTAAAATTTTGCAGATCAATAAATTTATCTGTTTTTACCAGAGACCGTACTAGTTATGTTTTCTTTTAAAAAGCTTTCTTTACCTATTACTTCCGAGTGATAATAATTTGTAGCTTAGAAAAATAAGCCCAATAGCTTAGTTTGTTCTTTTAACAAAACTAAAGAAAAAGCTTAGCTTTTTATTTTTCGACTCAAAAATAATAAGTTTTAAAGCTTATTGTTATTTTTCTGACAAAAACAAAAAGGCAATTTCACTGACGGAATTAACTGGCTTGAAAAAATTCTCTTCTGTTCAGCGATACTGTCGTATGTCCACCCTTTTCACGGTGAGATGTAAGAATATTTCCCGGAGAAACAACGTAATTTCCTAATTCCTAATTTCCGTAATTTAATTCTCAAATCAAAAATGAAAACAGAGACGAAGACGAAATTTTTGTTGAAAACGATATTGATCGAGTCATTATTATTAGCTACTGTAATGATTCCGAAAAAGACGTTATCAATTTTATATTGTACCAAACATATGACGAAAAAAAAATAGAAACCTACTATTGCTGTTTTTATATGAGAAAAAAAATCATTTATGTTAACACTTAACCGTCCGGTGTTAAATAAAGTAATAAGTCGGTAACTTTTTTAAAACTTATTTCCTTTATACATAACAGAATAACTTTCAAATTTGAAAATATAATAGGCAAAGAATCTGAATGCGCTGGTTGAACTAAGCTAATGGGTTTAGGCCCAGAAAGATTCATTACTTCATGCACTTTGTTTCATTTACCGTCATTTTACTGAGGGTCTCCCTCTTGACCGTTGAATTAAGGGGATATGTGTTAAAAATTTACATAATCAATAATAATTTTTCTAGGAAAATAACAACGAATGATCCATTCCAGACAAAAACCTTTCATTATTGTTTTATGATAATGTATAATAATGATATTTATGAAAAAAAACAAAATAATAATTTTTATGATTATTAACATAAAAATAATTTCAATCTACAAAAAAGTCGAAACGGCTATTTGTACCCGATCTAACGCCTAAGTATTAATACATAGCCGTGAACCTTAAATGAAGAATTTTCTTAATTTCACCATCTGAGAGCTGTAAAGAATCCCTTTTGATACTTTGTTGCCGTTTCAAATAACTCTTATTTTCGTTTCCTGTATATTCATTTACGGAAAGGATTTAAATTTGGAGAACGAAGTGAATACCAATAAAGGCAAAAGAACAACCTTTGAAATATATTACTATATATAACTTTGTGTCCAATATTAAAAGAAAACGATCACCAAGTAAAATGTTTTATTGGCTTACGAAATGGCTACAAATGCGTTAGAAGTAGAATGGGTCAGAATGAATAATTTTAAATTTATATTGTTGCATGTACGAACATCAAAGAATACAAATTGTAATTGTAACGAATTAAAAAGTAAAGGAGAAGCCATATTCGTTTACAATTTTACTTAATGTTTTTGATTCAATAGGAAATGAATTTGTTGATGCTCTTAACTTTTCACTTTCTTCGGGTATTTGTCCGGAGAAATGGAAATTGGCGACATTAACACCGATACGTAAAGTAGCCAATTCAAATAACGCTAGTAATTTTCGGCCAATAAATCAATTGCCAATGTATGAAAAGATTCTAGAATTATTTGTCAAATAGCAACTCCAACGATTTTTAGACGATAATAATATTTTAATTAAAGAACACTCAGGCTTTAGACATAAGTTTTCTTGTGAGACTGCTTTACAGCTAGTATTAGATGAATGGACAACTGCGATTAGTAAAAAGAATTTTGTTGGAGTAATTTTTATAGATTATAAACGAGCTTTTAAAACGATAGATAGGAATCTTTTGATTAATAAACTATTTCTATATGGTATGGCAAAGCTTTGAATTGGTTTAAATCTTATATTTTTGATAGAAAACAAAGAACTAGTGTAAATGGAATTTTGTCTGATGAATGAAATGTAAATTTTGGTGTACCGCAGGGCTCCGTTCTCGGTCCCATACTTTTTATATTGTATATTAATGACCTTAAACAACACCTTAGTCAGCATTGTGAAATCAGAATGTTTGCTGATGACACAATGTTGTATGTAGTTGATAAGAGTATGGAGAATATGGAAAGGAGATTGAATTCAGCAATGAAGTCGCTCGATGAATTGATGGGCAGAAGCAGCATGTTTCTTAATACGAAAAAGACATTCTACATGATTTTCAAATGCGACCAACTGAGAAAAGATAGAGATTTGTCAATTAAATATAAAAATGATTTTATCGCGAGAAAAAAAGAAATTAAATATTTAGGTATATATCTAGATGAATGTCTTAAATTTAAGAAACATGTTGCTTATGTAGAAGGCATAGTTGGAGCAAAATTAGGCTTGTTGAACAGAGTCGGCAATTACAATATTTTGGCCCTGATACGAGAGGCCTGATTTATAAAACGATGATAGCTCCTCATATGGAATATTGTTCAACAATTTTTTTATATTGTAATTTAGAGGAAATTGATAGGTTGCAGAAATTGCAAAATAAGGCAATGAGACGAATTTTACACTGTGATATTTACACGCCAGTGAGAGAAATGACTGAAAAACGTGACTTTTTAACTGTAGACCAAAAAATTAAAAGAAATGTTTTATTATTAGTTTTTAAAATGAAGAATGGTTTTTTTAATGATGAATTGTGTAATAAAATCAATTATGTGGGTGAACGAAGTAATAGAGTCACACGACAAAGCAATCATATTGCTCTGCCCTTTAAACGCACATTTGGTGCTCAAAAAAGCTTACTTTATAGTGGAATTAAATTGTTTAACGAACTTCCAAATGAACTTAAAGAATCACAGAGCTTAGAGATTTTTAAACGAAAACTGTTAATTTATTTGAAAAACGATCTGTGATAAAAACATATGGTACAACTAGGGACGCACTTGCAATTATTATTATGTAATTATGTTAAGTTTTTCTTTTATTGAAATGGAAATAATGACAAATCTGTTAAAATTGACATAACTAGCTATGAAAGCTAAAAATAAAGCAATCTATCTATCTTGACGCAGTGTCCTTAAAGAAAGTACGAGCTTACAATTTTAACTTGAAAAAAAACCTTTGCCTAACTTGTATTTCGCTCCAAAATATAAAAAGCTAGGCTGGCTTTTTATTTTTCTCAAAAATATAAGTTTTGAGCATGTCTTTTTTCTTCAAATTATAATCGGGTAGAAGTAACAGTTTAGAAACTCTTTTGTTTGTTTTAAATAAAGCTAAATTTTGAGGAGCTTAAAAGGAATCGAAAGAGAGCATTACGCACAACTTGATTTACTTTATTTTATTCTACTATAAAAATTTGCCTCAGCTTTTATAGTTTGAAAATTTTAAGAGACCAGAGACTTTCGGTCTCTGCTGTTTACTTAAAATTTGCAATTCTTTAGAAGAAATATTCGCTTTTTTGCCTTCTACAACTTTAATTTGTTGAGTTTTCTTCGCTGTTTATTAGATTTTAGCATTGACTTTTCAAATGAGTAGTAGTTACGATACTTCTGGTGGAACCGGGTTGATCAACTAATTTGTTTGCATACTTTAAATTAATTCTTCTCTATATAAAAATTACTTCCTAATTGGAGTTAGAACACAAAGAACCTTTTGCTTAAAATACTTTATAAAAATTTGTGTAAGATTTCCTCAAAGTAAATTCCCCAAGGGTGACTGGGTATTTGTCTGTCGCTAGCTCTTCAGTTGCCCGAGTTCGGTGGATTATCCTATTTTCCTAAAATGTAATCACACTGATTGCAGTCGTTCGCCCCAAAAAGTTTAAAACCAGTTTAATTTCCTACTGGATGAGAGTCGTCTAAATTTTTTTCTCATTTTTTTTATCATTGCAGGCATACCCTCGACAGATCAGCAAATCACCTCACAAAAAGTTTCTGGACAAAAAATCCAGGAATTAGCTGATACAAGGGAGTCCGCAAATATTAGAATTCTCCCGGAGTGTGCCAATTGTACGAGTAGTAGCAGTAGTCGGTCTTTGTCGACTGTAGGAGCATTTAGGCCCAGCGACGGAGATCAGCAACGGCAGAACCAACGTTCCGCAAAAAGCAAACAAAAGGCTCATCAGAAGCATCATCGTCATCAGGTGAACAAGTTTCATGACGGACAACAGGTAAACAACAGGGAATTACCTGGAAACCATAAAGCGAATGTTCAACATGAGGATGATTCATTAAAGAAGCCTCCTGGAGCTTATCGCCATGGCAGCCAGCGTCATTCACCTGCACCACCTCAGCTGCCTTCCCCGCTCAGTCCGGCGGCCGTGGACTCGACTGCACCGACAACGAATGCACTGGATGGAGGAGTAGGCGAAATTAGATCTCCGGCAGACAATGGCCTTCGGATGCTAGGGAGGCGGCAGATGGGAGCCAAAGATACTGCTGGACCAGCTAAATTTATTGACGTCAGCCGAGAATCGGGTTCGGGGTACACCGACAGTGCTAGCCAGAGTCACTTTCTTGCCGGCATTTTTCGTAAAGTCCCCTTGACAAGTGTTTTAGGGAAGACCCGGAAATTCTCAAGTGGTTACTTTAGTTATGCAAATGCAGATACAGATGCAGATACGGTATCCGAAGAGTTGGACGAGAATTTTATAGGAAATTCCGTTGTGGAGAGCGAATTTAGCGGGGTGGCGGGGGAGGAAGTTAAGGTGGTTGCCCACCGGGAGAAGCGAGCAACATTCGGATCCGGATCGGACCTGGAGTCTAGAGATCCGGCCCAGAACCGCAAACAGCTCAACAACGCCGTTAGTTCAAGTGATATTAGTAAAAGTGATATTAGATATAACGAGACACTTTCGCCTAACTTGAATCCTTCCTCCACGTCTAGTTCTGGTGGTGATACCGCCCTTACCGAGCAGTTCGTCCCCCAGCTGCCCTCCCCGTTGCCCAAAACGGACGTGTCAAATTTATCCTTTAGTGGTAGTATAGATAAGCACCTTATCAGTGATGCGAAAGTGCGATCTAGTGAGCCGATCATCATAATCGATGACGGCGAGGAGTTCGACAGCGGTATCAGTTCCGTCGGCGACAGCAGAAGCCTGGAAGAGTACGCTCACGATGAGCCTCGCGTTTTGCCTCTCAGGCCTGTTATTCGTGGTCCATCGGATAACAGCGAGCACGGCAACGAGATGTCCGTTGTGTACGCGGAGCAGCACACCGAAATTAAGCTCGCCTGCGAGGTTGACATCGATATCGCAACAAACGTTTGGTTAAAAAATGGTCAGGTGAGTACTTTACATACCACAGTTAGTATGCAACGAACGCAATAACATAGTGAGAAGAAAAATCATATAAAATAGTTAGAAAAATAATTTTTAGGTTTTCCGAGTTGTTAGGTAAAGTAATCCAAAAAAACCTTAAGCCAAAAAGGTTAGGGAAAAATACTTTCGAATAGCTTCTATGAATAAAATAAAAATATTTGGGCAATTTTAAATAAGAGGCTTTAAAAATAATTTCGTCTAAATGAGCTCCATTTAGATAATGCGCTTTTGTAACCGAAACCTGGCGTTGGCAAGCAAAGCATTGAGACGATGGTGCCGATTTCACGGCAAATATTTTTTTTTTTTTTTGTATTGTCTGTATCGTTCGAGGATTTTTGTTATACATTTTTGATTTCATAATCCTGGAGTCCTGCATCATAAGTGGTGTATTCGGTTCATCATTAGATCAATATTGAAGTGGGTAAAAGAGTTTAACACTAGGTTTACCATGAGTTGACATATACCTATTTCTACCAAAGGGGTCAAAATGACCTTTTTGGGTATTTAATTGGAAAAAATATAAATTGACTTATGGTTCAATTAATTTCATCACCACGAATTCACCAAGAGTTCTCGATGATGGCCTTACTTCATCCTTGCCTAGGTAAGGGAACGCGTTTATGACGTATTTTGTAGCTACATCCGATGCCAGCCAACATTTTATGCCAAATTTGTTTGGTTTATTAGGCATATATTGTGTAAATCTATAATGAGCTTTTGTCGGGAATAATTGTTCCTGGTATGAAGCCCTTTTGGCTGTTTTCAATAAAATCGCGCCAAACTCTTGATATTAGAGCAAATTTATCATTTTGAAGTCGTTGAATCCGTTCAGATTTTTTATCAAAGCGGATGAAGCGTAAAATTTTTGTAAATTTGTTTCTACTCAGGGTTTGTCTAAAAAAAAAGAGGTCCCCATTTTTTAGACCAAAGATATGATATCTTCAAATTTTTGGCTTCGTATATACCCCGTGCATATAGAATTGCTAAAAATGCACAAAATTCTTCTTTCGTAAGCTTCCATTCCGTTCCTAAAACTCGCGAAGCTTCTACTTCTGTACATAATCTGATGTGCTCAATAATTTGCTGAGTGATTATCAAAAAAAATGAGCTACTTACTTCACCTTTCATTATTTTTTTCTTTGCATAGCCTATTGAATAAAAGAAAGTAACCAAATAAATTGAGCTGCCAGATATAATAAAACTAACTCGAAGGGTCAAAATGACCCCTTTGGTAAAAATAGGTATACTATGTACATATCTCTGGAAGTAGAAGACAGGAAAGATTAGATTTGCGCTTATATGTATTATTAATATAAATAAGAATTAATTAAAATATTTTCAAAAAATACGGCAAAAATTTTCTTGAAGAAAATTAATGAAAAGTTTTCTCAGAGGGGGCAAAATGACACCTTGGTAAACCTAGTGTTAACGCATACTTACAAGCTATTCGTCATGCTACGCGGGCACTAACCCAAGCATTGAAAATTAAGGAAAAAGGTTTTCTCTTTTTTTTAAGTAAAAACCACTGAACGTAAAAAAAGTTAAAAGAAAATTTTCTCCGATCGTCCGAAGATAATAAAGACAATTTCAAAATAGTATTTAAACCAAGAAAAACATGATGTTTTATAGCAGGTTGATTGCGAAAATTGCAACATGGGTATATATTAGACACATCTCAAAGAAAATAAAAACGATATTATCAGAACACTAAGGTTTTATTAATGGATGATGGTCAAAATCAGCGCTCGCATCACATATCTTGACCACAAAATACATCTCTCCTTTGAATGCTAAAATAATTAACATAGAAAACAGTAAAAAAACGCGAATGAATGCCACATATAGGTATATTTTATTTATTTCATTCATTCATTAGACGGGAATACTCCCTATATACATTTCATATAGAATCTCTGACATTATAATTGTGTCACATTTACATCACATAAGTTCTTTTATAAACAAATTATTGTATATACAAATTCATACATCCAGTAGTAGATAAAGTAAGGAAAGACAAGGGGCCTCTGATAGTTCAGTTGTTAGCGCGCTGTCCTACCGTCCCAGAGGCTGTGGGTTCGAATCCCACGAATAACCATGGTCTCCTGCGCTACGTGGTAACACAATGGGCCAAAATAGGCCTAAGTGTGCCTTTCTAGGCAGCCACAGCAACCTAACCTAAGGAAAGACAATAAATAATTAAATGAAAAACAATAGCAATAGTTAAACAGAGAAATAAGAACGTATGAATTGAGTAAAAGTTGTGAGACTAGCATCAAAAAAATCGACATGATGAGAAATTTCATTACCAAGTTTACACATACGAGATATACATTGATTGTTAGCTAGAGCAGTACGAAGATAAGGTGTGGCGAACAGTTGTTGAAAACGCGTATCTCTCGAAAGAATGCGAAACCCAATTTGACCCAGCAAGTAGGGGCAGTCAATTGCACCGTGCAAAATTTTGTACAAGAAAATTAGATCCGCGATTTTCCTTCGTCTATCTAATGAGTTTATGACGTACTGACTCTTAATCTCAGAGTAATCATCACAATCAAATGGCAGTGGGGTCCAGTTCATGATAGTAAGTTTACGCATAAACTTAGACTGTATCGATTCAAGTAGCTTCATATAGGCCAAAATCTGAGGAGACCAGATTGGGGAGAATAGGTCGAACTAATGTGTTAAACAGAAGAAGATAAGTTGATGTATACTTATAAATTTGAGAGTTTCTATTAATAAAACCCATAACTCTCAAATCCTTGTTTTTTGTTTTTTCAATATGCGATTTGAAAGACCCATTACTCGAAAAAGTAACTCCCAAATCCTTGATTTCCTCCTTCACCGCGAGAACACAATTATTCAAGTTGTAATCGAAAACAAAAATAATCTTATTAAACTTAAAAACACACACTGAATTAATTAATTAAGTAAATTAAAACTGTCACATGACAGTATCAATGTGACTAAACTAGAAAAATATGGTCATTTACATCTCCAGCATCAAAAGAAGCTGGACCATTTGTTTTTTAAAATATTTATTTTTTTGTTTGCGTTTCAATTGTATTTTAATTGTTTTTGTCATAGTTAATTTTTGCGATTTATTATTTATTTTTTAGCACTTAATATTGTACAATGTTAAATTTTGCAATAAATTTTGTCTGTAAATTATTAACTGTACAATTACCACAACTTCTGATAAAAAGTTCACAAAAAGAATTGAAAAACAAAGTTTTAACATTTAATGGACCAAGCGGCATGGCATTTTTATTTACTGGATCCAAAAATCATTTTATTTTGCCATATTCAGAAATAACGCGCTAAGCATTGTGTTAAGCCACTTCTATAAATAGGTCTCCGCTTGTAATATATATTCATATTTTTGTTTGTTTATAAAACTGTAAAATATAGGGGAAACTTTGAAAGAATAACACACTATGATAACTTCTATGATGATTTCAATGACTATATGTATTGAAAGTAGTGACGACGAGTTTGAATTTGGTATTTCTATTGTTAAAAATAAAAATCGGAGAAACGTTACGTTTTCAGATTATGAGGACAGTGACAATAGTAGTGATGACGAAGAAATTCCTAGAAAAAGAAGATGAACAAGAAATATAAGTTATAGTGAGGGTGAAGAAGATGAACTAGTAGATGAATTGGTAGCTGTTGAGTACACAGTTTCTCTTCGTATGGAAAATAGCTTGGACTTGGTGGGAAGTAAACTTGAAATACTTTCGGACCATTAAGGGTTAAGAGACAAGATCGGATTATTCTTTAAAATAAAATGCCTATGGCCTAGCGCAGACTAATAGCGTAACGCAACAAAACGTAGTGTAGCTTATAGTATTTGTTGAATACTGGAGCGTAGTATAGCGTGTGTGTTTTAGAATAAAAAACGTATCGCATAGCAGCATATAATTTGGCATACTCAACAGTTTAAGTCATAATATTGTTTTGTGAAAATTGCTTCATTATGGTGTCAGAAAATATGTCTGTTTTTGTTATTAAAAAACATGATCTTTAAATAGAAATAGTCTGTTAAACAAGAAAGGAACCGCATTTTTTTACATACAAGTATATTGAAAATATTACGATGCAACCAATTAATAAATTATGTAGTCCGCGCCGCTATCGAGAATGGCCTGGCATTTGGGTATGTTTTCTACGAGTTTTTTCGCACATTCAATCGATAGCGAAAGCTATATCTTCCGAATCACTCATGTTAGCTGCTTGAGATTGTATACAGGTCTTCTAGCGAGTTGGCTCTTTATTATGCCCAGAAATTCTTAATTGGATTGGGATAGCCAGTCCAGCATTCTTATGATATTTTCTGCTTTCCAAATTGTGCACAGTTCACTTCGATGTTTGGGATTGTTATCTTTTTGTAAGTTTCAATCATCATAGTTGGGTTTAAACATATTTTTCTCTGATTTTAGGAGACCACGCTGATAAATTGTGACCATATTTTTAGCGTCTAAATTCTCGATAGAGCTCTAAGCAGCCAAAACCGTGTTCCGAAAAGCATTTAAAAACATTTATTGGTTGGTTGACAGTACGCTGGTTGAAACGGTTGCCGTGAGTGAATCAAGCACGCTTCATTTGCGTCCACACCCAAAAAGTTAATTCATCACTGAACAAAATGTTCGACCAATCGCAGCAAAGGCTTCTCGTTTTTCCATATAGGTTTTTGAAAAAAGGAGTTTTGGCAGCACGGCATTCTACGTTTGCCTTACGTAACGCTCTCTGATTGTGTTGATGTTGACGTGAATTCATTTTTTTTACTGATATTCCAGAGCTGATTGAAAACACACTTCGCTCAATAAAATGTCGCAGTCCATGTTTACTTTAAATATATAACGAAAGTCGCTTCTTACATATTCAGAAACATATGACGACTGTAATTTCCTAAAAGTGTAAAAAATTCAAATTAAGAGATGATTCTATTTACGTTCAGCTACGTTTCGGTGCTCTACGTTACGCTATGCTTTTAATGTAGTACAAATTCGAAGTTAGTGCATTTGAAAAAAACGCTTGTTTAAGCTCCGCTCCGCTACGCTTTTAGTCTGCGGGAGGCTCAAGAAATTATTTAGCCGATCAAAAATAGAAAATGCATATACTCCCTTCCTTCCTCCCTTCCTGACGAATCGTCATTAATAATTAATAAATCCACTTTTTTACTAAGGTACTGTAATACGGATTATAGCCGTTGATAAGAAACTTGAAAGACAAGTTAAATATTTCAGATAGTATACAAAGATTTTTTCAAACGCTTAACTTTGGATCCAAAATAAGCATTTAAGTTTCATCATTATCCGTAAAGAATCCTTTAATACGATCTGCTTCCATGTGGCAAATTATTTCAATGTTCTTAATTTGTTTTTAGGACTCGAAACTTTTTTAAAGCGATTCATTTTTTTATGTCCTCTTTCTATTGCGTGCAGATGATGCTGGCGTGAAATGAATGAATCCCTCAGCTTACACCCTAAAAACATTTGCTATATTTTGTGAAAAGAATGGAACTGGGCAAGTGCTGTATCGCAAGTTGGTGGGATTTACCGGGTGAGGAGATGAATTTTTTTTCCAAAGAGGAAAAAGCCAAAAGTTTCTGGTAAATCCGCGCAAATGAGATGCACATATTTCAAGGTAAGAACAGAATCTAACTCGGGACTTAAAAACTTCCAAAGTGCAAAACTCTTCAGGCCTTCACCTTTCAGCCACCCATTGCCATGTGCTTATTAAAGCGGGATTTTCTTTGGTGGAGAAAAGAGCGAAGATGGTAGCGACCTCCTTGTGCTGTGACACCCGACACTCTCGTCTGAAATTTAAAAACATGAAAACTTTCTGAGTTTCCTATAAAAAATTGCACAGGAAGACAGATGACAGCCCCTGTCCGGGCGAGTCTATTATTCATGGTGACACGATGAATCGCGTTAAAAATTCAGGAGTGGGACTGATTTGCTTTCATAAGGGGGAATTGTAGGGGTGGCAGTTTCGATTTGTCTGATCAATTTATTCGATCAGATTCAACTTAGTTACTGCTCTGCCGAAAAATAAATCCCGAGTCAAAGTGTCGGGACTCTACTCCTCCACTTAGCTGCGGGCTAGAATCGCCCATACATCCCAGGAGAGCTATTTCTCAAAAATTGTTGTTCTGCAGCAGTAACCGTTCTCAACTACCACCATGGGATAATCCATCTACGACAGGCGAGAAATTGCCAATTCCTTATGAAACTAAGTGGGGAGTACGTCCGAATTCCCGGAGTATTTATGTCTCGTCTTAGAAATGAAGTGCCATCGTCCTGCCTGGGTGGCAGTGGCGCGGCGCTCATTTGTTGGGGTGTTAATTATGCTCAGCGCGCTTAATTAGATCCGGGATATCCTCTATGCCCGGGTATCAATTTCATCTCCGTTAGTTTTTCTTTTGTCGCTCTTTTGGGTCATCAGTCGTGAACAGACAGTGCTGGTTTTTGCTCAAAACGCTCTACCAAGGCAGGCCAAGTGTGGTTTATTATTGGATTGAAAACCGGAGGACAAGTTTTATAGAACGCTGGTTGTTCACTTCTTTTTGGATATTTGTTATATGTTTTATAAGTTCATTTATATGAATTTCATTCATTTTCTTATTTCTTTATTATCAGTTTAAATAAGTTTTAGCTACTCCATTCTTTTGTCTGAGCTCGTTATCCCTTTAAACAAAACCACTCTCATAAATAAAATATTTCAAAAACAAATATAGCTAAAAATTTCTTAAATTTTTGATTTAAAACAACTTTTCCAAGCAACTAGATGATTACAGCGATTAACTGTCAAATCATTATGGTATTTACTAGCAAACCAGGATAGAAAAAGCAAATTAAAACTAAAATTTTTTAAAAGGCACTCGGAAAATAATCGTATGCATGACAAAAAATCCAAAATTATAAAGACTTCCGGCTTTTCCGTTTTTTTTATAGTTTCTTGCTAAGCCCAATATTTGAAAATTTTCCCTTTCTTTTTCGTCTGATTTTTGTCTTTTCGCAATTTCTTGTTAAGTTCAACCTTTTAAAAATGTATGTATGTATTCCGTCTCTGTGCAAGGACTAACTAAACATTCAAAAAATGCTAACTCAGTATTTAATCTCTTAAGTGGTTCATTTCGTCAAACGAAATGCGCTCCTCAGTGGCGAGTTTTGTTATCCAAACACGCACGCACAAGCACTGATCCGATAAATGTAAGTATTTATGACCACTCCCTGCCCCCACTCTTCCCATTCAAACGCAACGAATGATACGCGGAATCCTAAAAACATATATTTATACGCAAGCGAACATATTCGTTTTATCCATAGTGGTATACTCAATTTAATTTTATGCGAATATATTCGTCTTAGGCGTTTTGTAATGCATATGTTGATGACGTATATATCCGTCATAGCCACTTAAGAGGTTAAAAAATGCCCTTCTATTTGCAATTTCCTGCTAAATCCGTCTGTTTCGGCTGATTTTCGTCAGTTTTCAGTGCAAATAACATCTTGAGACTGATTTTTGAATGTTTTCCACCTAAAATTCAATTTTCAAATTTTTTTTTCATTTAATTTTTTCACCCGGGAGTTATTCTGCTTCAGTTTTTATTATTTTTACTTGAAAAGGAATACATAGAATGAAATTAATGTAGAATTTGAATTAATATACTCGTATTACTCAGATTACAGAAGTTCTTTAAATTTTGTTATTTGTATCTTCTGATATGATCATCAAAAAAGCGTTTCGGTGTCGTCCGTCTTTTATGTCGGAAAATGTGTTATATCCCACTCACTTACTGGAATTGAATTGGTATTCAAAAAATGCACCTACACTAAGTTAAAAGTTCAGATTTTGTTCAATTCAATACCCGGCGATTAGTTGCAGAAGTCTTACCTATTCAGCAATATGGACATACACACCTACACATACCTATGAATTTACACTCATAAGCATAAATAGAGTATAGACGGGCAAGAAGGATACGTTAATTTTAAAAATAAATAAAAAAATATATGAGAGTTCATAACTTTGTAGTTTAATTCTTTGGATATTTAAAATTTATAATTGGAACCAAAAAGTAATATAAATTGAATTCTTCTTGTATATAATTATGTTTTAAAAAAACTTTACAGTTATCCCATCGCCATTATCCCATGGCGGTCAAAATGAATACTCATGTCCTTAGGTATTTTATTAACATAACTGAATCAATCAAAATTAATGAGTCCAAAAATTAAACTGAATATGCTATTTGGACGTGTATCACTGCTACCAACTGCCACAAGTGGCATGGACCTCATAAATACCACGGGCATATAGGCAAAGTTAAGCATTTTTACCACCCTCCACTTTCAAATGGCAAACACTCGTAAATTTACATACAATTTGTTAAATTAACCTATACCAATTTTTAACCAAGTATAATACATTTCGAAGAATACCTACTTGTCAAAATACTTTCATATTAAGAGAGGGGAAGTAAGAAATAAGAGGTGGTAGTAGTGCTTAATGGATAAGGCCTTTCATTTTCCTCCTTTGCGAGTCGCCTATCTCATTGTATCACAAAATCTTAGCTTTTCTAAAAATTATGGATTTGGATTACAAAAACGTTAATTTTATATTAAAAAATGACGCTAATGTAAAAAAAATATAATTGTCGGTCACATTTCCATAACATTTCATTACAAATTATGCAAATAACCTTGTTTCCATATTTTTATTGCAAAATATTTTTGAATCTTGAATCTGAAATTAATGAATTTATTTGATGATTGCTTTTTAGTTAAAAAAACCAGGAAAATTTGCTTCGACCATTTTTAATTTCATATGACAAATGACAACCATAACTTAAAACAAGTACATAGCAAAAGCATACATATATTGTTCTTGCTAGCAAGACCACAAAAATTTTAAAAAATTGTCTTAGCGTACCCGAGTATGAGTTGGTGTTGTGTTTAATGAATAGCGTATCCTGACAGCGATGATAGTGATTGCTAAGGTGGCTAAGGTAGATAAACTGCAGTTAGTTATAAGGCTTAGTTTATTTTCTTTTATGGATTTTAGGGTGAGGTGTTATGGGCAGAACTTAGATGTAGGATAGCAGGTAGTGGCTTGAAACCAGAGAACTTGTTTGCTGTAAAATTCTTCTCGCCAATGCTGCTGGTTCCGTTGATGAAACGAATGATGAATGTTCAGATAATTTTAGTTGTTTCCTTGTTGATCAAAATGGATCCGTTGAACTGGTTTAAAAACAGGACTCCGGTTGCTATTTCTTCCACTGTAGGTATGTGTAGTCGCCTTGATAGAGGAAGGTCGTTGGCTAATCTGCAGTTTAGGTATGCAATCTGTTTCACTTAATTCTACTATATTATTCCTACATGTTTAAATCATTAATATTGTTACATTTTTCTTTTATATTTTATCCTGACATTTAAATACATTTTCGTCTTCTATTTATTTAAAACAATTTTAGTCGATTTTATTTTGAGCATCCAGGCTGAATAGTTCCGGAGTAAGGTGTTCAGAATTCGGAAGTTGATTTAAAGTTAACCACTTTTGAGAGATTTATATTGGTTTATTTCGATACAGCCATTAGATCAGTATTATTTGCAATTAAAAATAATCTCAAGCATTAAAACACGACATTGTTATCTATCTACTTTTTGCTTAGCTCTACTTTATAGCTACTTTTCTTTCCTATTAGCCGAATGTATTCACAAATGAATTTTGAAAATATGTAGTTCGCACAGTATTCTTTTACGCTTTTTAACTTTATTTCAATTAATTTATTATTATTAAAAAAAAAATGTTTATATCGTTCATTAGCAATTTAAGTACCTTCTCTAACACTTCTTATATTCTAGGCTTATATTAAAATCCTGCTAGGGCTGGTGACAAAGTCCATGTCTCCGTTTCGTCCTTTGATGAAGGTTACTGTGGGGCCTCGTTTCCCTAGTGGGTTTTCCTGGGTACAGAAACTGTGACTGCTTCCTACTTAATCACTTTGCAATAACTGAGGGCAATAGATCGAGGGTCGCACTTCTTAAGGGCACTGGTTATTATTCTTTTCACCAATAATTTCGAAACTTTTCTTGTAACATTTGTGCAAGTTCGTTAGTGTGCTCTGGCTTTCCTTTGAAGATTCGGTCGCCCAGCATCCTTCAGACAATATAATGGAATTGAAGTCAGGACTACAAGCGGGCTAGGGCATGACTTTGACGTTATTGTCCTTCAAAAATGTTTATATCGTCTTTGCTACATGTGGGCGAGCATTATCTTGTTGAAACACTGAGCCCCTGAAAGGCATTACATCTTCAAGAAACGACGGCGGTTCTTCCTTAAGATGGCAACGTATATTTCTTCCTCAGACCATTACTTTGCCTCCTCCGCTTTGACGCTGTGTGTGTACACAGCATGGAGCAAATTACTCTGACGCATATCTGTCGACGCCATTTCTGAATACCCCAGTTTCTGCGACTTAAACACCAAGACAGTATTGCAGTAGCATGTCTTTGGTATAAAAACGGTTTTTTAACCGCACTACAGTACTGTTTGTAACTGGTTTACAATCACACACTGCGATAAACCGTTATTGTCAAGTGCGATCACCTGTAAATTATGCCGCTTGAATGCAATTTTTACTAGTGTAAAAACTGGAAAAAGACAGAAATTTCTTGCTTCATTTCGTCCACTGATTACCTTCCCATTTTAAAAATTTCTGTTATTCACCAAAAAATCAAATTTAAATGCACCAGGAGGAATCCTTTAACGCACTTAGGCTTAAACAGAGCACCCAACAAGTGTAACGGTACAAAAGGACGATTCTATAAGTTTTTTGTTATAATTTTTATAAGCGACGTTTGTTCACAAAAATGTGGTCTTCTTGTTATACGCGAATTTATTGATACAATTATTTAAAATTCTTGTATACTTGTTAGTGAAAATAAGATCAATGAGAAACAATAAAGACCATCGGATAAATAATTCTACCAAAAAGTATTTTCTTCTCTGATGGTTTGTAAGAATTATGAGGATCAAAAGGTAAAACTTCTATGAAGAACAAAGGTGGTTTTAAAGTTATACGCATGACTGTATTTCCAGACTGCATAAACCTTGCCAAAATACACAACAATACAAGGAAACTATTTAAATCATATTATTTTTCACCCTATGCCCTTTAATTTGACGTTTACTATGAATGAATTAATTTTTCGTTATCAGAAGGTATTCTACCTGAAGATTGTTTTTATGGAGATTAACAGTAAGGCGCTCGGCAGTTCGGTTCGTAAGCTATAGCTTTGTTTTTTGAGTGTGACGGCTTTTTAGTTTTGTTTTTATGGTCGAATTCAGTTTGACAAGGCGCCTTCTATTTTAAAAGCTCTAAAATATCGTCTCGTATTTAAAAATAAATAACAAGATAGCTGAAAATCTTAAGGTAATACATATTTTATAAACAAACTAGGATGAATCATTTATTTCATCATGTGCACGCAAGAAGAAATAAAATATCAAGAAGTATATCGTCACTTTGAAAATAAATACATTAAGTTGTAGCGTGACGCCATCTGCCGGCATCGTATATCCGATGAAAAGTGGCACAGTCAGCTAAATACTTCATAAACAATTTGGGTACTAGTCGAAAATGTATGACTTCATTTAGTACAGCCCGCATATCATTTAGGCTCATCTCCCGAATTAAATGCAGGATCGAGCTGTAAGGCCTGGGTCACACATCCAACTTAGGGCAGTTTATGAAGTGAGTCCATCCTCAAGGAATGTTTGTGCAATAACGAAGGTTGTGGGCTTGTTCCACTAAAACTTTTATGGGTACTACGGTCCGAGGCCGGGACTGGCCAACGGAACGACGAAACACCATCACTTAAGATAAGGTCCATACGTGACTGTAACTAAGGAGGAGCACCGCCGTAAAATAAATTGTCGCCCTGTAATCGTATTCCTTTAAACGTAGCCCACAGACCGAGGCAAAATTAGCTCAAAGTTTTCACCGTAAACACCCGTACGGCCCGGGTGTTCTTATATGGAGTTACACCTTTTACGAGCACATTATCCCGGCCATAACGGGCCTAATAAAATGAGGATAGGGAAAACTAATGGCACATTCTGACTTTAACATAGCCATTCCCACTTAGCTAATTACTTTTGAAGGCCTGCCAGAATGGCCGGTCATTGGGGCTGACATGTAAGAGTAGGTCTTTCTCTTCCGGTCGGTCTGGAAGGGAAGACTGTCTTAAAGAGCGCACCTTCCATGAAATCCGGACGTCTTACGTCGTGACCATTTGTCTAGGTGCAAATGGACCAAGCAGCTCTTTAATTTCGTCTTAAATAGGATCCAACTATCCCTGGAGTGGGAACAACATAAGGTTTGAGTCGAAATTGACCCACACCCACCACAACTTGGTGCAGAATGCATGTCGCATAAGTGGAGACAAGCATTGCTACATTGTTGCGATAATACAAAGTACCAAAATTAGCCGACATGAAACTTGGCTCGATTTTATGAGGCCATTTTGCTAAAAGAGAATGAGAGCCTTCCTTGGTGCCCTAGGGCGCGCGATGCACTTCTGTACCCTGTGCATACCCGCAGAAAATCTAGGGATGTCGGAAATTAAGTTACATTTCCCAACAGTGTTGCGACCAGTCCTTGGATAAGCAGCGAAACTTTAACAAGAAGTTGTTCACTAGTGTGAAAATGTGATGGATGCTGTCGCAAGAGAGGATGAACGAGTGCTCCAGTGCACTCGAAAGTTTCTTCAACATTTACGACGTTGGAGATATGTGCTCCAAAGCACAGAGTCGCGCGAATTTAAAGAAAAGACGGCCAAGTTTGCGCCGAACGCTTATTTGCTTTTAGCTAAACGTTTTTAATACAGTTTTAGCTTTTTGCTGCTTAATAACTTCCCTTAACTGAGTCCCTGGAAATTTGCTTTTGATTAATTATAGTTTGTATATGTATGGTAGGTAAATACTATTATAATGATATATGTAGATAAATTCAACATAGATAACGTCTGCTGTAATAGAAAATTCGACATTTTCTTTATACAGTGAATTATACAAATTTTCGGAATAAATTGTTTTTGAGGTCGCCTCGCGAATTTTAATTAAACCTTAGTCCATTTAATACGCCACGCTGTTTAGGACCGTTTTAATCTCCTCCCCCAAAAAAAATATCAGTAGGTAAATTACGTTTATTGTTAAAATTTATAAAAAAGCTATAAAAGTCATTTTTGCGACTTAAATAGCACTGCATTAGAAAACCACAATATTGTAAATATGTTTACAAAAAACTTACATCTCTATATTTAAAAATAAATCTGTCACTGTTTTACAAGACACTAAAATTCGAGAACTGAACTGAAATTTACACTGAAAGTGTGTCTCTTCGAGCCTGATGTAATAGCATAGATTTAAAACAATGGTGGGCACACAAGAAAACTAAAAACAGCTATTTCGCCCATACAAAATGCACAGAAGGCTCATTTGAAACATTTGATCCATACGAAACCCAAACATAATGCGAAACGCCACGCAGCAGAGCAAACAAAATTATTTTCAGTGAGCTAAATAATAAAAAACACAACAAAATAAAGTGGTTGAAATTAAAAAAAAAATATTTTGCAATAGCTTGGACATCGCACCTATGAGTAGTTCAAATTACATAAATTGAGAAGGCAAAAAATGAAAAATGAATTGATTAGATTTTTGTCAATTGTACCCGAGTAAAAATTCGTCAGCACAAAAAGAGTACCGAAAGACCACCAAACGTTTAATTACCACCAATATATTAGGTTGTTGCAGATGAAATGGCCGATTTTTTGAGGAACATTTAAATAATAATTATTTAGTTCAACAGTAATTTTATTAAGCAAAATAAGCTCCATTTGATTCAATACACTTTTCCCATCGTGATACAAGTGAATTGATACCTGTACTGTAGAAGTCTGTATTTCTGGAGGCGATGAATTCCTCGAAGGCACTTTTAATACTCGTTTCGTTTGTAAATACTTTTTCTTTTAAAAAGTGGTCCAAATGTTTAAAAAAGTGGAAGTCGGTAGGTGACAGGTCCGGAGAATATGGTGGATGAAGGAGAGTCTCATATTCCAGCTGGTTCAATTTCTGCACTGTTGTTCGTGAAACATGTGGCCTTGTGTTATCGTGGAGTAGGATGACGCCATGTCTATTGACTAATGCAGGCTGTTTTTGTCGCAAATTTTCATGCATTTCCTGCAGTTGAGTGCAATATTTGTTGTTTTTATTTCTTCCTTAGTAGGAGAAAATTTACAAGAACGTTACAATTATTTTTTGTTCTGACAATTTTTGAAGAGTCTTTAGAATACAATTGGATTGTATACGATGTAAATGTATTTGATTAATTAATTGTTTTTGCAACATATTTTTGTAATTTGCGCAAGCACAAATAGTTATTTTGCCTCCAGCTATCACTTTTTCACACGCGATTAAATTTCGACGTTGTGTGAGCTTTCACATCAGTAACGATTGGACTTGATTTCAACTCGATCTTTTGACTTTCAACCCTGATCGTTCAATTACGTAGATCGAAAACTCGACTCAATTTTTCAAACCTATAAGTATCTATATTTGGTTTGTAATACAAATATTGCGCTTAAAATCTTGATAAGCGTCTGCGTTTGGTGTTCTAGCATAGGTGTTTTGATTTATTCTGGACTTTAGTATTCAATGTTATAACGCGAAAAATTTTTGTTACTAAAATAAATTAATACTCATTGGCTTGGCTTCATCGTATTACTTATGTAAATTTGAAAACAATTGAGAATTGAGAGTTCCTCCACAAAACGGCGATCTATTGAGGACGTAAGACGGCAATGGAACTCAAAATTGTATAAAATTCTTTAACATGTGAAAAGACTTCGCCAAGCCAAGCAACGTTTTGGTCTTTATCCAAGGCATTTAAAGCGAGTACGGAACATCTCGCCTTGCAGGGCGGTTTTAATGACACAGTCGTGTGGGGGGGGATAAAAGATTAATTTCGCCTGGGGGATTGTTAGACAAGTTATTTAAGGAAAGCACTTCTAATGACTTTCCTTTGAAAATTCCACTTAAGATAATGACAGGACCTGCGGCTGCAAAAATAAGGAAATTTGCTGTTCCTCGAGGAGGACAATGTGATCGAGGCAAGGGCAAATTAGCGGAAAATGGGTTCAAATCTTGTTAGAGGGCTTCTCTAAGCCTCTTTGCCCGTTGGCACTGAGCTGCTAAGACGCGGCGGCAGCAACTTTTTCCATAAGAATATCATGCTGTAAATTCGAAAGAATCGCTAATTTTGCGCATTTTTAAAGAAAATAATAATAAAAGTACCTACAAAAAGAATTCAAGAATTCTGCATCAGTTTCCCAACGGCGAAACTGGATGTGATGGTGTAGCTGGATATTAACTATTTCTATTGATCCTGCGGCTAGAATCCTTCTGCGAGAAGCATTTTCCCAGTGGGGGACATAGTAAAATCGGTGTTTATCTTCGATATATTTCCGATTGTACAAGAGGTGAGAAACAACAAGGAGGGCTGCATTTTTTCTTTCTTATCCTCCTGCGGAAATAGGTCAGTAGTAAATAAGAGTGTTTTATTGTTCTGCTTTCGAAGACAAAACCGAATAATTGTTATTGAGAGTAATCAATAGTTCAGGCTCTATCCGTGGGAATCTGGGGAGGAATCCTTGTATGCTATCTGTATTCCTTAATTTTACTTGTTTGATTGTTCTTCAAACGGAAGATATTAAGTTAAAGTTAGACATATGTACATATATAGCATTGTACAAGAAAGTATTAGGGCAATTCATATTTTAGAAAGTTAACTAAATACATTACTTCGTAAAATTAAAAAAATGGTAAGTATTTAAGCGGAGTTTTGTTCAGTAGTTGCAGAGAAGGATGAACAGAGCCGGGGTACTTAAGGTTTTATGATTAATAAAACTTATTGTTTTGTATACAGCAAACTAGTGTCTTATTGACAGCAATTTTGATTATTGGTTTTCGTATTAATTGATAAAATAGGCTATTACAAGTATTTCAAGTAGTCTTAAAACAAATAACTACAATTTTGTAAATGATATTGTTACACCGACCTAGCACAGCAGTATCACCTTAACCTAATCATATCTAATCAATAATAAATTCCATTATTCTTTATAGGCTTACTATAGTGGCAAAAAAAATTGGTTTTTCAGTATATACATATTTAGACATACATATACTCGTTTTATGAAATTTAGAAGAAAATAATTTTAATAATTTTAAGATGGGCTTTACCACAACAAATTTTTATAGAATCTTTATTTTAGCAATCGCTGTAATATATTATAGTAGAGATAGTAAAATAAGACCTATGGTATCGTTTGCAAGATTCTTGCAGCCTTATATTTTTTCACTCAAATATTTTGTGTAACTTATTTACTTGCATTTGGTAGAGTAAATAACTTTCAACTATTTACTCCGTTTAAGTAGTTAACAATAAAAAATATTTATTTATTTCGCTTAATACAAGCTACATAGTAAAACACTTAAAGATTAGGATTAAAACTAACTAAAGGCAAATGGGTGGATGGGCTAAGGGAGCAGGGGATGGAAGAGGGGAAATCACGTGAGACAGTTGAGCTCAAACCTCAGAGATGACTTGCTCACGTGGAAGTCAAAAGAAGGGAGGGAATTGACATTCCGAAGCATACGGGTGAGATAATAGAGGAATATTGTAAAGTTTTTTGTCTGAACTAGTTATTGAGCTCCTGGTACCTTCACATCTCTAACGCTAATTAACCCGTTTTTTTAATAAATTTACATTTTAAAAGAAACTCCATAAAATCGGTAGCCATGATAATAGTTAATACTTTATATTATTAGAAGTATATTGCATTTGGAAGAATGAAAATTGTCTTTGTAATAAATTATATTGTACATGTTTAACTTTTTCAAATAAGTAATAAAATTCATCATAATAATAGACTGATAGTAAACCTTTACTCTATGAAATGTGTGTTTCAAATAGAAAGCTAATAAAAAATAATTGAATTTTTTTAATAATATAATTACTTTTTTGAATTTGTTTTGTATAATTAAAATTATTTATAAATTTTGAAAATTTATGTTGAATGTAGAAGATCGTGAAAGGATGTGAGGGAGAGAAATCGCGTTGATTCTTCCTTTTAAATTGTACATTTTGAAAGAGCAATTGCAATTAATATTTTAATTGATAAAAATACATTTTAGAATATTCCATCGGTATTAAAAGTTTTCGGTAGACTGAGCAAATTAATAGAAGTAATTATTTTTTTACTGAAACGCCACAATGTTTTTAGCAATAAACCATGGGTAAACCGGTCAATAAAAACAGACCGAGCGCAGCGTTCCATATAAACGTCAGAGAAATCCTTCTTCTCTTGTGCGTCTATCTGTCTGTCTGTTAAAGATTTTTTCTCGAAAATGACTTAACCTATGAATGTTAAATTTGGTGAGGGTCTTTGTGACGAACACATATTTCGACAATCGAAAATTATGAAATATTTTTGTTGTTCAATTTTTAATGGGGGTAAGTTGGACTACATGATAAAAAGTGTAATGTTTTGTAATATGTGGAGTATCGTTGGTATGGTCTTCATTCCAGGATTCACAAAAAACAAAATTATTGATAACTTGGTTATAAACATATAGCCCAAAATGTACGAAAAAATACCACCCCCTTTCATAATCTTCTAGGTTTATAAACCTAAAATTTCGAAACTTTTAGGATCAATATGTAGGTATTGCATCACAGAAAAATTTTTCTTTTTAACTCGTATATTTGTTAAAATATTTTTTTTTAAATTTGACTACTGTATGGTGGTTGCATTTCGAGCTGTATGAAAAAAACAATTCTGGAAAGCGCAGTTGAGGCCCCCGACCGATATTTTCGAAGAATTTAAGAGGAAAAATAATATTTCAATTTATATTCTTTAAATTATTTAATTTCATTTATTCTTTGAATCTAATTTGCCCTAAAAGACTTATATTTTTGTCATTGAAGAGAAATACTACAACATACTTTACAATTGTTCCATGTTCATTACAATTACATTCCTAATACGAATAAATAATTTTTTTTTTAAATTATCAGTACCGTTATTGCAATGGTAATTGTAATGGTAATGGTAATGCTGGTTTAATTACTTCATTTTTTGTGAAGCTCTCAATACCACCATACATTGTAATTAAAATTGTAACAAAGAAATTGTAATTGTGCATTGATATTTAAGTTTCCACTATTTTTTTTATACCAAGATTTAATTTCATTTCATATTGTGTATACGTAGATATCCATGTATTTCGTTTTTTTTTAAAAAAAATTATATATGATTTATATAATTTATATAAGGAGAAAGTAAGTTTTCAATCATTGCAGCATACTACAAATATTTTGAAGGTTTTGTTCTTAAAACAGGCAGGAAGAATACTTGTTAAACGAAAAGTTTAAGAAGTTGGTTATTTTAAAAACAAATTTTAATATCCCAATTGAATAATTCATGAAATATTATCTTGCATTTATTTAAATATTTTTTTCAATATAAATTATAATTTTCACAAGAAACAAAAGTTACGGTTTTTAAATATTTTTCATTTCAATTACAGTGGTTCACTAGTAATGAAATACAATGAAGCAATTGAGCCAGAATTGCCATTAGCATTACAATTACCATTGCGGTGATGGTAATGGCGATTTGAAAAAAGTACATTACTGGTAATAGAGATGGTGGGAGTAATTATTATCAATGTAATTCATTATTTTACAAATCTGCCACAAATAAATTGCTGTTAAAAGACAAAAAGTCGACTTTTTCTAATTCATAATTTTCAATGACTGTGGTTCTGATCATAGCCACATCCTGCCATAGGCTCTTGGCTGATTTTTAATTTAGCCCTTATTGCTATATACGTGTAGGTTTCGTAATTCTTTTCGAATACGTTTTCCTTTAAATTGTTGCAATCATAATTTCAGTTTTATTTACATGATTAAACGAATATAAACTTGGCTTGGTGGCCATATTTTTTGGTGGATACATAATTGGTTGACTCTTTTGTGTCTCATTTGTTTATTGTACTCATTTTTAAATAATTGGGCATCTTATATTATCTGAGAACTCGTCATTTCAATCAATTTTTCGAATGGAAAGATTTTCGACTTTCCGGGCCATTGACTGGAAGGTAATCGCGACCCTTGCCCAAACTCATCTAATTGAATTCTTCATCTTATCATTTCCCCTGTTATTGTGAATAATTTGAATTCCCTTCTACCCGAGTGGAGCTAGCTAGAGCGGGGCAGGGTACACGATGCCGCCTTGTTAGTACTGGCGGCGCTAATCGGATTTAAGTTTCTAATCGATTTGGCCGGAGCTGGTTGGGCTAGTATTTCTTGTTGCTATCAACAGAGAGTTGCCTCCATTTTTCGCCGACTAATTGCATTCCTCTGCAAGTCGTTGAAGAGCCTTCAGCGAGCATCAGAAATCGTTTCTATTTGTAGCTGTCAGCCGGTATTTTCTTGATCAGTAATCTCACCTAACCCATCCCCATCGAATCCTTTTGCTAGGTGCTCCGCCATTAAATTTCCATCATCGCACACGTAAAATGATAAGTCGCGTTCCATTATCTGCAAATGGGTCTTGGACTACGATGGTGGAGTGTTTTCGGCCGTTAATCGCCTTAACAACGGTTGGGAAGGCTTCTATTTACCTTTTCAAATTCACCCGCCCGCTTGGTTTCAAGTGAAGCGGAAGCTGTATTGTACCTGAATTTCATCCCCAACGCGGCCGGGCCTATAAATGCATACCCCGTGAATTTACGGCCCGAAATAATTTGCTACCACCATGATAAACAGAGCTGGATCTAGTTGTCGCACAATGGATGCTTTCAACGGATTATTGCATACCTGGACGCGCCAATTAGCCAACAACTGAAATATTTCGCATTAGTTATTTGTTTGTCAATTCTGGAATGCCTAGTTCGATTGCCTTCGATAGGCATTTCCGGGGCCATACACGAAAACTAGTGTCCAATATTCAAATTGACTGGTCCAACTAATTTCAACAAATTTTGTGAACTGAGTGATTTTTGGACTATTACTCTCGTTTAGAACCCAATCGAAATTGAGCTGCCCATGCATTTGAAATGCCGCTTTGTTCTAGCGTATTGTTTAATCGGTATATGTAGCGAAAAATTTGGCGCATTTAATTTCTATTAGTTCCATTAACTGAACGAATGCCACTTTTCCTACTAAGGTCGAGCTGAGTTATTGGCTCTAAATTGCTATTTTGGAATTCGAAAATTTATTCGCTTTAAATCGGGAACCTTTTAGATGGTATTTCGAGGGATTGACACTTGACTCGCGCCGGTGAACCAAAATTAAATAGAAATTGGGAAATATTCGAGCAATAGAAGCAATTTCACAGAAGTATATTGACGAAAAGTAGACCATTATGTCACTAAAACTGGTGTTAATTACTGTTCAAAGCGATCTTCTTAGAAAGAACAATCGACTTTAAATGCACAATATAAACTAATTGGATTTCATATGCCATCCTTATTGTAAGTTAAAGCTTTTGAAAATCTTATCACTAAATTATATAAAGGAATAAAGGTATGGGGCCTCTGATAGTTCAGTTGTTAGCGCGCTGTCCTACCGTCCCAGAGGCTGTGGGTTCGAATCCTACGAATAACCATGGTCTCCTGCGCTACGTGGTAACACAATGGGCAGCCACAGCAACCTAAGACCTAAGACCTATATAAAGGAATAAAACCACAAATGGAGGAATACAAAATTGCTGAAAATATGTGAATGAATTAACGAATAAAAAACGAAAGTTAAAAACTAAAAGTCGACTACCATTAAAATAAAAATCTGTGAATTGATACTAAACGTAATAATTAATTATTTCATTTGAGTGATTTGCACTTTGTTTTTAAAACAATGAGATTATTAAATTCATATATGTATTTAAGATGTTTCATATATCGTATACCAAAATGAGTGGGATGAAAGATGTGACCTAGAAAAACAAAAATTATATGGTAAAGAAGAGAAGCCATCTCAACCATTTGGGAGTTGCAGAGTGATCCGCAAATTCCAATTTTCCATGGATACACATCAAAATTTTACTTTTATCTTCTGATGAATTTTGATCCAACTCATGTTAAAATACTATAAGCAATATTGATCAACTAACTGTACACTCGTTTTCGAAAATGAAAAAAATGCTTTTCATTTTCCTGAAATTCGCCTTTTCATCGAATTTTCTCGGAGTGCTTTTCCCCTCAACGGGTCGATTAATTTTTATGTCATTTTTAGTCATTCTGGATATGTACCTAGACTTGCCATAAATTCTGTCACACAATTTCTAATGCGCGCTTTCTCAGAAATTAGCCTGGAATTGTACCGTTATGTTGCACTTTGTAACAAATGAACTGTACGGCGTAATATTCCGATCAGTTTGGTGACAGTCTTTGAGTCGTAATCATGGAGTGGGGAGGAAAAGTAAATCGTATCGCTGTAATAGCACTCCATAAGTGTGGAAAAAATGCTTCTGAAATTTTGAATTTGTTGAAACCGCTAAAAATAACAAAAAGATTTAGTTATCGTGCCATAGGACGATTTAATGAAACGTTAGGCATAGATGATAGAGCAAGGACCGGTCGTCCACGTACCGTTAGAACAGTCAGTGCCATCAAAACTGTCCGTGGAGCAAGTTTTTAATAAACAAAATGATAAGGTTTATGCAACATCATCAGAAGAAGCTAAAAAAACGGTTCCCAGGGTGCAACGAGGCCATCATTCAACTTCTGTAATGGTTTGGTGGGATGTATGCCATAAAAATGTCACAACACTCCATTTTTGCGAAAAAGGTGTCAAAACCGGTGCGGCGGTTTATCAAACCAACGTGCTGAAAGGTGTTGTGAAACCTCTATCGCAAACTCTCTTCGGTGGACAACATTGGGTCTTCCAGCAAGACTCTGCTCCTGCTCACAAAGCAAAAAGCACAAAGGAGTGGCTTCGCAACAACATTCCTGATTTTATTGCACTAGAAGATTGGCCATCCGGGAGTCCAGATTTAAATCCGCTGGATTATGCATTATAGACAGAGTTAGAGAACAAAGCCTGTAGAACTCCCCACCGCAATTTGGACAGTCTGAAAAAATTGTTGGTGAAAGCACCAAATGAAATGTCGTTGAATACCGTGCGTGCCGCTATAGACCAGTGGCTACAACGTTTAAAAGCTTGTATAAAAGCTAAAGGAGGTCATTTCGAGTAAAGCTTTTATTAATTAATTAACAATATCTTATTAAAATAAATTTCGTTGGAATAACCATATTATCTTTTATTGTTTAGATTTTATGCTTCTGTAAAGTTGTGACAGAATTTATGGCACGGCTAGGTATATTTATTAGCTTTAAATACCGATTTTAATATTCTCTCATGTAATTTAGACATTTATACATTCTCATCTTTCCTAGAAACACGCGTAAAAAAGTTTCAACTTCCATCGAAATTTGTGGCACTTTAAAATTGCGACTCATGCATTATCTTAGGCCCGGTTGATAGGGGTGTGCGAATAGTGTTCGAATCGAATCAAATATTACTATTCCATTAATATTTCGTATTCAATATTCAAGTTTTGAATATTTCGACTACTTTCGAATAATTCAATTATTTTCTAATAAATAGAACTTTTATTTTCGAATACTTTGAATACTTTGAACGTTCGCTGTCTACCTCATATAAGTACGGGGTCGCTCCCGTTCTGAACATGTGGTACGGACCTGTAAACCTGTTAAATTATTTCTGCACCAGAAAAAATCAATGTGTTCAGTATAATTAAAAAATAATTACACAATATTATTTACCGACTTTCGAATAGAATTCGAAGTATTTGAAGGAATTCGTTTTTTTTCAAAAAATTCGAACTATTCGAAAATTCAAATACTATATTTGATGTTCGAATTGCAAATTCCAGTTCGCATCGAATTATTCGAACATTTCGAATATTTGTATCTCTTTGCCAGCTTGTTTTTCCACATACAAGACAGTAGTGTTATACTTTTGGCGAGCAGTTGGTTCGCCTGTACCCATCCCCAACGAGGCGTTTCGAACCAGAGCACCAACCGGTCTCTTGAGCGTGGTATTGATCGCTGATGCCTTAGACACGGACGCCACAATCGGTCGGATCGAAAGCCAATGTTCATAAAGACTAGTTTTAAAGACCAAGTGTGCAGTTTAAGCGCAGGAAATTACTGCAACAATACTTTAGGAATTGGTTTACAAAATATATCGCTTATAAACCAGCTCTTGCAATTTGTCACGTGAATAATTTTTTGTAAAAATTGAACGAACTGATTTTCTATTAAATATTACCTCACACTCCCAAGAAAATAGCATAACTATTTGTATGAGTTATTCAATTATTAAAGTAGACATGTATCCCATAAGGAAAAATATACATTTTTACTAAGGAAAATTAGGTTTAACTTAAAGAAAAATCTATTAGTGACGGTTTTAAATATAAAACTTTTAAAACATATACAATTTCATAGGAAAATAATTTTAGTGTACAATTTTACCGAAACAAAGGATACTACTTTAATATTTGTACAATTTCGAAAGAATTTAACCTCAAACTTACTTTAGAACTTTCTTAAATTCTAAGGAAAATTAACAAAGTTATCTAACGAAATATAAGCTTCGTATAAAAATCAAATATAAAGACAATTTTAACGTAAGTTAACTATAAATTTTCATGGAAAATATTTTAAACATGCTTGCCTATAGTTTTCACTGTCGGTATTCGAACGCTTAAAAGTGGAATAAAATGCGTACTACTATGCTACATAGGTCGATCTTTATATTATAAGTAAATGCGTATTTAATATATTATAAGTAAATTACCATAATATAGTATACTATTGGCGAATGAATAATTATGGTGTCGTAAGTAATGTTACATTTTTAACAAAACGCTTTGCAATGAATGCTTAATAAGCTATTCTCTATGGGTCTTTTTGCTAGATATACATATTCGATTAAGCCGGTTTTAATATTTAAGCTCATGCAATGCTGTGTACGCAAATTTGCAATTTCGACCTATCTCAGTGTGAAAGCGGTCCTATTTTTATTCGTTATTTTTGTCGCCAAAGGTCCAAATATTTTGCCTATTCTTTCATGAATATTTTCTTTTAAGTTAAAGAGTTTCAGCAATATAACTCGGGATGTCCAAGAACGTCAACGCAATTTGAATATTCCGCCCATTTTCGACCATACGACGGAACTTTTATTTATTTAGGACAATTTTTTCAATCAGCCAATGGCGCTTAAATCAAAATTAATCCGGCCAAACCAATTAACCCACCTCCCCCCAGCTTATTTCCACCCGGGCTATCAATTAAGCCAGGTCGCTCGTTGCCAAAATTCCAATTATTTCCGGGTTCACTTAACTCTTTCCCGGGGCGGGCTGTCCAGCACGGAGCCTTATTCAATTACAGCCTACTTGCTCCTGGGTATCGGAGGCATTGCAAAAAATGAAAGATTGACACGGCTTGGATGAATAACCTGACGGTCTTACCGTTAACCGATACCCGCCTAATTGCTATTCACGCCAGCTGCACGTCCCGTAATCCCTTAATGAAGGTTGTGAGGTGTTGCCCAGGTGCGGCCGTGAAGGCAGAAAACAGGAATCTTTTGGCGACACTTTAGAAATCTTTACCAAATTCGGTTCCACGCAATCTGGGGAAGTAGAGTAATACCCGTTTTGGAACCTTGCAATGCGACAATTCCGTCCGCGTGCGAGTTTCCGACGTGTAATCGATTACGTGACTGGCGACTGGGTGGCCGGTGGAATTTAATGAAACCATCGATGGCGTATTTCCAGACCCAGAAATTAATTAGTATGTCAGCTACATGGATCATGAGAGCTTCCTTATTCCGATTTTACTGATTTGTTACATATCTGGGTGATTAGCTGATGTAACGCTTTAAGGAAAACGGTAGGTGCTCGGCAACAAAATATGGCTTGATGATTATGTTGTGGAAGTTCTTTGCGTAAGATCTATTACCAAATATATACCGATAACCATAATCGAACTTTGCGGATTTGTAAATATAAGTCAAAGTATTGTTTGTGAAAAAAGATTACGAAACGTTCATACCACCTAACCCCGATTTTTTATGGACTGGAACTTAAAAGATTTTAGCGAAAGCTAATTAATCCCGCTGTGGACCACCGAGACGACTCGAGGAGTTTCATGTTCCGCAGAGAATTAAAATGTTGAACTAATATATATAAATATGTATGTTATAGATATGTACAATATAGTGCTTAAAATTCTGCAAAATTGTTCTTCACTTCTTGTTGTAATCGTAGTGCAATGAAGGGTATTATGTATTTCTTATTGTTGATTATTATTCTTTATGCTCTATACGCTACTTTAAAAAAAAAACTAATTGTTGAAAAGTTGTAATTAGTAAACGGTAAATCTACTTCGCAGAGAGCTGCGTAAATGCAATTTTTAAACTTTAAACGCTATAAGAAACTTGAATGAAAACAATATTTTAGAAACATGTTTTGAAATTTCCATATTCATTGATCTACATATAGTATATGTATATGTCCACTCTAGAAGTCATGTCATCGTATTGATGAAATATGTTTAGCTTATTAAGTTAAAAATCTTAATAAATTTAGTTTTTAAAAAGCAATAAGTGACCGATATTTGGTAGAATTACAGTTTAAAAACAATTAAAAGAAAAACATGGTATTGAGTACATATAAAAATGAAAATGTTTACAGTCGATGTTAAAATATGTTTAAATTACTGGATTTATTTCAAATAATTATTTATTTATTTGGATAATAATTGCGTAATATGATTCGTCTCGATTTAACACCGTATTATTAAATAAAATTAAAGGTAGTTTTACTTAGTCACCAAAAAAATTAAATTTTTTAAATAAAGATGTTAACAAAATGCTGCATTTTTCATTTCACGCCAGTCCTCGGGCATGTTATCACTGTAAAATTCATCTTACCATCATTTACAAATATTTCGGGTACTCGCGAAAGAAATATTAGGTCTACCGGAAAGTTCTGTCCGTTTTTGAAGAGGAAGATGATACAATTTTTAACATATTTTAACTAGATTTATTGTACGATATAATTTCCATCGTTCCTTATGACTTCTTCCCAGCAAGATGGCAATTTATAAAACCTATTTTTGAAGCACTACTGTAAACGTAAACGTTTTCTTCATTTTTTAATTTTTTTCTCATCAAATAATTTTGTAAAGAAAGGAATAGGTGAAAATCTGTTGGTTAAGGTCTGGGGAGTATGGTCGATGCGAAAGAATTTCCCATTCTAACTCTGAGTTTTTCTGCCGAGTCGCTAGCAGCATGTGGTGTAGCATTATCGTCATGCAGTATGGTTTCCTTCCTATTGAATATTGTCAGCCTTTTTTCTTGAAGTACTTTGTTAACTCGTCCATTTGTTGACTGTATTTCTCCGAATTTAGCTTTTTCTTGGGTTCTAAAAGCTCATAATGGATTGAACCTTGCATGTCCCACCATATACACAGTATTCTCTTTTTAAGGCTCAAGCTCGGTGTAGAGGTGAAGAAGGCATGTTTTCCGGGTTCACGCTGTTTTCCTTACGATGTTTTCATATGTAATCCATTTTTCATCATTTAATCTATCATGGTCTTAAAAATTTCGTCAACCACAAATGGCCGTCCAGAGCGTGGCTTATCACTAAGGCCGAAATCACCTGTTTTAAATTTTTCGAACCATCTCCTACACGTTCTGTCCGAAACAGCATCTTCACCAAAAACTTTTAACAAATTTCGACACGCTGACAATGACATGAGTTATCTTTGTTGTAGTTAATTTCGAAGGGCACATAATAAATGCAATTATAAAGATATACACCCACATATAACTCAAACGAACATATCCAAATATATTCAAACTTGAAACGAAATTATCGGACAAAACTTTCCGGTAGACCTAATATTAATTTTTGTCTAATACTCCAATATAAAATTTGTAAAAAGTCTGAACTAAAAAAATTATTGGATTCAGTTTTTTGGTAAAAGTGGGCATAAGTAGGGTTCGAAGTATCAGACTGGGATATCGATACCGAGTACTCATTTGGTGTTAAATGATACGTTATCGACAGCCAATTAAGTATCGACCCCCAATTATCAACAATAGTCAGTATCGAATACTTTAAAGAGAGTTTCACACTAATTAATAATATTAGACTTTTAGAGATCAGTGTAGTACAAGTTGATTATTCCAAAATCCAACTAAAAACATATTATTACATAAAAATAAAGTTGATTCAAGGTATCGGGTATTGAAGCCCAAAATATCGTTACCTACTTCATAGGTACTTTAAATCTGAGTATCGAGTATTCAGTAATGGGTATTAAATCCCAAAATATCGATACCTAATCTGTATTGATGCTATCATTCGAACTCTACGCATAAGTCAAAGCAATTTGTTGCTCTTTTCGTAAAATATTTTAAGAGTAAATATTCACAACTTTCAATTTGATTTAATCAAATTTTTGTGTGGAATCTTATCCAGATCAAATGATCATAAAAACGCAGGTAGTGTTGAACTCAATGCGAGAAGTGTTCTTATCCGAGAACTCGTGTTACGTCAATCCATTGGGAAATAACTTTTAAATTAATTATGAATTCTCTATTTTCTATGCCTTTGTCCTTTGACCTATTTAATGAAGCCAAAAACAATTGAATATTACCAAATGGTGAGAAGATATTGAATTGTTGCTGCGTCTGTTTCATCAGCTCCTTGATTTTATATTGATTAGGAAAAATCCAAAACCGGACTTATTATCAAGAGGGATAAATAAGATACGATACGTTGTTGAGGCGTGATTTTTATGATGAAATTGCAAACTACATAAATGACTACCTAATTTTCAGAGCTGACAGCTTTGACTATTTATTCCTATTCTATCACTCCAAAACAAACATCCTTTTATCAGGGAATTAGGGGTCGTACGAAAAAATATATAGTTACTATATATAGTATACTAAGAATGGAGAATGATTAATGAAGAATGGGGAATGAGAGAATTTTATAATCCACTTAGATTTGAAGTGCAGTTATACTTCACGAATATTTTAAATATATTATACATATATGATACGCACTAACTAAAATAAATACATTTACCGTGTACCTCAATTTACTCGAATGTATATTTCGATTAATAGTTTAATAAATTAAATTGGAGGTACATCATACCAAGAAAATGCAGCTCATGCCATTATACTACTTATGTAGGAGACATGCTTAGCTTTTTTTTAGCAGAGTTGGGTAACAACTAACAACTACAACTGAATTAGTTAGTTGCACGTGCCTCCCACAAATAACAACGTAAATTGGTTGTAGTTGACATGGGCAACTAATAACTGACAACTAAAGCATCTCATAATCTTGAAAAAAAAAAATCAATTTAGTTTAGAGTGTCTTATGCTTTTTGAAATTATACATATCTGGTAACTTTTTATTTTAATTTTCGTAATAATATAAGTTAATTATATATGTGTACTAAAGGATATTTCTTATAAAAAGTTTTTAAAAGATGTTATATATAATTTTTTCATTTCAAAATATGACAAAGCGGCTTCAAACACAGTTCTGGAATTTTGAATGGGTTTTCCTAGAAATAATACTTTCACGCGTCGAATAAAAAAAAATACGGCCAAGTGCGAGTAGAACTCGTGCCTTGAGGTTTCCATTCCATTATTATTACCTTATCTAATCTAGTTATTAAGTAGTAGGTAGGTAGGTTGCTGTGGCTGCCTAGAAAGGCACACTTAGGCCAATTTTGGCCCATTGTGTTACCACATAGCGCAGGGGACCATGGTTATTCGTGGGATTCGAACCCACAGCCTCTGGGACGGTAGGACAGCGCGCTAACAACTGAACTATCAGGGGCCCCTATTAAGTAGTAACTATTTAAAATAAATTATTACCATAATTCTATCATGTTATTATTTATTTATATAAAAAAAATTTTCTCCCATACATCGATATATGTCACGGTCAATTCACTAACTGCAAACGTAATATATATATATATATTTTTATGTGATATAGCTACAAATTAACGATCATATCAAGACCATAGACTTCTTATAGGCTTTCCTGTAATCTATAAGTAAAAAACGACTTTTTGTATTTTTTTCAAAACTTTAGGCCTAGTAGTTTCGAAGATAAATGGAGAAAGAATGGTCAATTTTCATCTATTTTCTTAAATAAATTTAAAACTATTTACTTTAAAATTATAAAAAAAAATATATATTTGTAACCCTCAAAACAAGCTCTTTCATTTGATATATCACACAGTACAGTTTACTGCTTTTTTCTTTAATAAGTGACCCCCATATTCAAAATTATTTTTTTTTAGGTTACAGGTCCGTGTTTGGGTTACAGAAACATATGAATTTCAGTAGCAAAGTTCAACTTGAACGGTCCAGTAGAAACAAATTGGCTGTGACAGGCGGACAGACAGACAGATATACGAGTGATCCCATAAGGGTTACGGTTTTTCATTCGAACGTGCGGAACTCTAATAAGTTGTCAATCAGTCTGAAACTGTTACACATATCTTTGTCATGTCAATGGCTAGCACCTGAACTAACATAATCTATAAAAATTTCAGTATATGTACATATTTTTTTAGTCCTTAAAAATGTTGGAACGAACAAGTAATTTTCAATTTTTTTTTCTGAAGATCTAATAGAGAATTATGCTAACCGCAACTATTTTTTAAAAAGGGACCACTTTTCGACGGTCGGTATTTTAAAGATAAATCTGTGTTTTCTTATTAATTGTAGTTGTTCGTTATTATTTGATAAACTACAGCTCGTGGATACAATAAAAGTGTTTTTAGTTGGTTTTCTCAACTACAACTTCTCTAGTTGAGAAAATTTAGTTAGAATTTCAACTAGAAACTAATTTAGTTGTATCCAACTACCAAGTATTAGTTGTTACTTATAATTGTTATTCAACTAAAATTTAGTTAACTATGTCCATCTGTGTTTTTTAGTATATTGTGGATAAAATGTGTTTTTTGGGACGACGACTATAATATTGTTTTTGGTCCGATTCGAAGAAACTGATTTTACACTCATCGCTCCAGTGAAACTTTCCCCATTTTTTCTTGTCATCTTCGCTATTCCAACCTAAATGTGCTCTTGCAAAATTAGTTTTCTTAACACTAGAACTACCGGCGCACTAGTCTATAATTTTAACAACTTTCTGCACCTTGCTTTGCTTTCAAATTTTAATAAATAATTTTTAATTGAAAACGGTTTTTCATTATGTGGTAATTCTCAATTCTATTCAACTTTGGCATAAATCAGAAGAGAATTACAAAAATATACAATTAAATGAAGCTAAGAATTGAGTACCAGTCAAATTGACTGGTTTTGGTTGTTGTAGTATTAAATTCTGGCTCTTATAATCTACAAGTAAATTATATTGAGTGAAAACGTAACGAACTTTTTTCTGTCTATATATTGTGCGTTACGATTCGGCATAATAGTAAAACGTGTTAAGCTGTATATATAAATGGGTCTCAATATATGAGTTATTTTAACACACTTCAGTATACCCACAGTATACTTCACTAAATTTGAACACATAAATGTCGCTGAAGAATACAATGCAAATTATGCGTTTTCAAAATACCTTATGCAATGTGTGTAAATTCAATGCAAACCGTATAAGTGAGTTCTTTAAACTCTTAATTCATTAAAATTTATACACTTTTCGTAAATTGAAATAATACACTTGGATTTTCAGTGCATAAACACACAAAGTCCTATGTAATCTAATTATCAGTTTGATCGTTGATCGCTGTAAAACTTATATTCAGAAAGTATTTTACCGATTATTTGTGATTTTATAATGAAAACTTTGTTATTCGAGAAACTATTCGTTGACCAATTATTTGAGATTCAATGTCATCTTTAAAAGAATTTGATAGTAACGCATAAGATACAATCCATATTAAATACAAATTTTAAGTCTACCATGCCTGGGCAGAGTTATACTTTCTTATATTTTTTTTATATACATTAAGGAAGATCAGAGTAATTTGTTGGAATATAAGCTTAATAAATTATTTTCAAAATTTTGGATCCTTTTCTTAAAGAAGCTATATTAACATTAATAAATGGCTTTGAACAAAATATTCAACCAGCTTCGTATACTCGGATAGAGTATTACGCAATGATATTATCACTTTCAAGTCCAGAGAAACTTTGATTTCAGTTAGACATCGAAATAGAAAACTGTCCTCCTCCAGTTTGTTAAATAATTAAGTTAATTACTTGGCAGCTTTCTCCATTTCTTCTATAAAGTGAAATTGCAAAACGAAAGCTGTAAATATCTTTATAAATTTCTGCCAGATTTTCTCCCTACCGATATTCCTGAAGTCCGGTATATACGACTTCACAGGCTCAAAATTTCGAAGGACTTCCAATTTTCCCGAAGTAATTGAATGTTCTGAATCTCAAAGAATCGTCAGTACTTCGATTCGTAGCACTTTGATAACAGTCTCCATTACATCAAGTTGGCTCCAATTAGGGGCAAAACTATACGGCCAGAAGGATTCAGAGTTTCGACTAGAGAATCAGAGATGTTCTGATATTTTTTCACCTTTCCCATTTTTTTTCTTCATTCTAGTCGTTGGTAATGTTTTGGAAGCTTCCACACAACTTCAAAGGTTCTTTTGATAGTACGCGCTTTTAGGCCCGACCTAGATTGTATCAATTATTTTGCCTGCCCATGGGGCTTTAAAAAAAGCATTTTTTTTAGCCTCCAAATGGCTCGTGTTGTTTTTGCCGAAGCTCTTCATTTCAGAATGTCGATGGTCCCCATATAGACGAGGTACGCCACTTTCCAGAGGACGTCGATGGAAAAGCTCTCCGCTAGCCGGTCATTAATTTCTGTGTCACAGATTTAATTAAAAGCGCCGGGGGAGCTAGTGAGATTGCATGAACGCTTGTAACCCACTGGCCCTACTATTGAAGCCCTCCAGGGTAAAATAGCGCGCGAGCTAAAAAGTTATCCTACGCGATATCAATCGGGTCTGGGATGGGCCCGCTGCCTGAAGGGCGGACTAGCCATTCTCAATCCCAAACTCCAATCGTATACGCTAGGCATAGGGATTGAAGTGGATCTGCTAGGGCAGAAACCATCCCTTCCATATTCACCCGCACCGCGAACGTACTCACTTGTAGTGACAGTCTTTACCGTTAATCTCCGCATTCTTCGTCAGTGGCGCGATGCCAAAATCTCTGTGAGCTCCCGGCAGATATGGTCAATATTAAAACAAAAACTACAAAAATGGAAGATTTCATATTCGTCATTTATGGGCGTCCACGGAGTCCAGGGACGGTCCGCTGGTCACTGGTAAAAATGTTTCCCTAGGCCATCATTATATTGGGGAATTCCCCGGTGATTGCCCTGTGCGTTACGCCGCACCCGTCTTTGCTTTGCTTGGCCCCTGAATGCCATTTTATTTTGCAACTGACATTTATACAAGAGAAGGTCGTTCTGTCTGGTCACCAGTTATGGCCTGACAGGGGCCCCGGCTGAAAATTTCAATTTTTTTCCCACAAAATCCGGGGGATTTTGGCCACTGTATATATGCAGACATGTCGGGAATGTGGCATTCAATTATCCCGATTCCGACACACTGTGATTCAGGTGAGCTCGTGATTCTGACGGCAATTTCGATTAATTAGTTTCAGATTAAAAGCTCTGCTCTCTTCAATGCTATTTGCAGTTGTTAATTGTCTGTGTGTGCTTTTTTTTTTCTATTTACAGATTGTTCACGCTATGGATAGAACATCTCGAGTCGCTGACTACCGATTTATTAAAGAGCCTCTCGGGGGACTCACTATCACTAATGTTATGCTCGAGGATGATGGCAAGTGGCAGTGCGAAGCCGAAAATTCAAGAGGATATGTGGAGACTGCCCGACCTGTAAAATTAGTTGTATTAGGTAAGTAAACAAAACGCCTGTTAAATAAGAGTTAAATTCGTACAACAAATCTTCACTACTCTAATTCGACTAAAAGTAAGTATATTTAAATACTGCAGGGAAAATATAATAGTCGAAAAAAATATGATAATTTTTTTTACAAACCTACGCGTATGACACTCAGTGCTTTAAAAATAATATAACTCTGAAAGCAATATTTCTATCACCCTTCGCGCTATAATATGTACACCACATTGTTAGCTATATGAAACAAACACTTTATAAACAATTTGTTGGGATACAATCCACGTCTAACATCCTATCCAATAATACTCGTATATAGCTTAAAACGATATAACAAAAAACGTATATTCGGTGACCTCTGTTAAAATAACTAGTGGAGATATTAAACTTTTAGATATGGTTAGGTTATATTGATACAACTGCGTCTGGTTATCGGTATCATCGTTATCAGGACGTGGTTTAACTGTGAGTGCATGTCCTTCCGAGATTGTGATATAAAAGCCAGACAGTTGTCCAATTCCTGTGTGCGCAAAAATAAAAAGCAGGGTAGGGCATAAGAATTTATATTGTGGCTTATCAATTATAATAAAAAAGTAGTAAAATTAATTTTTTTTTGCCATTGGTTGAATAAACAGTTATTGGTGGGACGAATTTGTTTTGATACTTTCAATAATTTATGGCATCTATACGGAAAGAAATGATTTGTTAAAATCTATTCAACCAATTTGCTTATTTAATATATGTAATTCTATTGTTATTCCTTTTTCCATTATTGAGCTTTATCACCATCTTTTCTTCCTCATTTTATTTCACGATTCTCCTAACACTTCCGAGCCTCTCTTCCACTTTAACTTTCATAAAGCCGACTTTGGCAAATTATGTTATAATTCTTTCCTACTAAATTGAAATATCTCCTCACTCCTGAATTGTCCCCAGTCATCTATTAATAACTCTGTTAACATTTTTTGTTGTATTTTATTTAATTGCAAATCCCAATATGTCCCCTTCGAGCCTATAAAAATTCATTCTTCATCTCCTCCCTAGTACGAGAAAGAATTTCGATCCATACGCAACAAAAGAAATAAACTATGGCAGTCCTACCTCATTTCATGATCCGACTCGGACTACCCTTCTTATCTTACTTTTCTCTTCATCGTTGCAAATTTAAAAAAAGTAAAATAAATGTCGCAAGTGGTGACTTCGTACAAGTCCACCGAAGTTCCCGGGAACTTTAAATAATAATCAATCGGTGAGTTCGCACTATGGTGAAACTAAAAATGCTAATTCTTATTTTTCTAGAAACCCATTTCCTTCATCCCGTAATGTCTTATCTTTCGCGTCAACTTTTCCGTCTTTTTCAACCATCTCGTTTAGCACCCCCGTCTTTTGCAGAAATTCACAAAAATTCTGGTTTAAAACATTAAAGGTATAGTTTGAGCTAGCAAGAATTTCTTCCGAAGCAACAAAATATAATGAAAATTTAATTCGCGTCATTAGTGATGTTTTGGAACCCCCTGATCCTAGGTTTCCTTACAATAAATTAAAAGACGCATTAATATCTGGATTTTCCACAATGCAATTTCCAAATTAAATAAACTTCTTGGAGATCACGTTTTAGGTGATAGATCTTCATCTCAATTCTTTGGAAATTCGAAACTTATCTGACGGTAACTTAAGTGAAGCCGTTCTGAAGATTCTCTGGTTGCAAAGACTTCCTGATCACAAGAGGGCAATTTTGTTTTGCAATTCCATTTCACTATCTCAGTTAGCTGATTATGCCGACAAAATGTTAGAAATAACTAACAAATTTTCCGTTTTTGCCCTTTCGTTATAACGTTATGAATATCTTAATTAATTTGTACAATGTAGTTTTTATATTAAATCAAACTGTAAATAATTTAGAACCCAAAATTAAATTTTTAAAATTTCGTGATCTTTTCACAAGTAATTTGTCCTTTCGAAATTTTCACCATTCTCGAAGTCGGTTCCCTTCTCGCAAACGAAAATAAATTTACGGATCGAAATAATTTTAGGAGTCGTGATAATCCCGATTTGTATTGGTATAACGTTACGAAATATATACCTCCGTGGCTCCGTGTTTACTTAATACTTCATCCTCTTCAAAAATATACACCGGATATCACCAATGACGACGCATGATAAAAGCGAATACAGTAGTCGTCTATACATTTTGATAAATTATCAAAACAATTTTACTTAATTGATACGGGAGCAGATATTTCGGTTATTCTTGTTGTTCCCCTTGCGTCTAAATTAATTCCAACTAGTCCTCAATTGTCAGCTGCCAATTCTTCAATTATAAATAAATACGGAAACAGAATTTTAACTTTGGATTCAAGTTTACAAAAAGATTTTCAGTAGCAATTTTTAATTCTTGACATTGGGAAACCAATTTTAGGTGCGGATTTTTTATTCAATTTTAAATTAATAATTGATCTTTCTAAAAATATTTTAATTGACCTGTTAACCAATTTAACTTCTAACGATAATCTTTTTAAAGGTCCGTCAACTTCTGCGTCCATTTTATTTAAACCCTCGATTAATGAGAATGTTTAAAAATTACTTCGTGAATTTCAAAGTATCACCGTATACTCTGGTTTCTCGAAAACGGTTAAACATTCGATAACTCATAAAATCAAGACTACTAGGCAACCTATTCAACATCTTAAAAATACTTGTGATGGCAAAGAGGGAATTCGAATTCTTACTTATAGTAGTCAAGGTATCCGTAGACCTTCTAATAGTCCTTGGTAATCACCTTTGCATATGGATGCCAAACAGAATGGTGAGTGGAGACCTTGTGGTGACTACAAACGTTTAAATTCTGTTACCACTCCATACAGTTACCCTATATCATATTACATAATTTTGTTTGTCATTTTGTAAATTGTAAAGTATTTTATACTTTGGATTTAACTAAGGTTTATCATCAAATTCCAATAGATTTATTTATTTATTTATTTATCGCTTTAACAAAAACAAAAAGTTTACTTAAATAATATAATATAATAAATTAGAAAACAAGAGAGAAAAGAGAGAAAAGAAAAAGAACAGGAAACATTAGGAGGAATTAAGCGCATTCCTGAGAGAAGATTTACTCAGGTGGAAGTCAAAAAAGGGGTGGGAGTTGGCTTTCTGAAGCATACGGGTGAGAGGTTCAGAAAGTCGATAGTTGGTAAGGTGATAAGCAGGGCAAAAGGGAGGTGCCGAACGGAGGTTACGAGGATTGGTGTCGATGGAGATCCGCTGGAGTAGGGAATAACGAAACTGAGTGTATATATGTACATATATGTATATACATACATGTTATATACAGGTTTTTTTATTATTTGGCGTCGCTTAGGTATTTAATTTTTCTATTATCAAAAAATTTAAAATGACAAATCCAGGATAACGGACCAAAACGCTTTAATTTAATAAGATTTTTTGATGAAATTTAATATTTTTATTTTTATAGTGTCTGATTGCAAAACTTTTTAGTTTAAATTTATGTATTATTATATATTACATTTAACCCTTAACACTCTAAATTTTAAGTGTGAATATTGACCGGTAACTCCACAGTATTCTCGTCATATTTTTACTTACAAGTTTTTAAGTGTCAGACTTTAAATTCTACAGTGACTTGCAAATAAATAATATTAAAGTAATTGATAACAATCTTTATTCATTTCAAATAAGGGTGCCTGACACGCACACTTGGAGTAGAACCCCACACATCGGTGGTGCGTGAAAGGCACACTTGGAACCATAAGGGTTAATTTGGTGCGAAAACCATTTACATAATAATTAGTATACTCTTACCTATAATCCTTTCCAGATAAAACTCTTTTATTATCGTTTTATAATTGCTCTTCTATTAATTACTAATTTTCTTAAAAATCCATGAGCAGATCCCAAATACACGTAATTTTATGCGAAAAAGTAAATTAAGATTAATTTGGGATTGATTGGTCCGGGTATCCCCTCTCGAGCCAATATATATATATATTTTTTTAGTTACAATGTAGAAATTAATTCTCAAATTGCTTTCTTATTTTTCATGCACTAGGGAACTAAGCCCATATGGCACTGTTTTTGCGTTATTATTTTTTTTATTAGTTTTTGGTTTTGTTTTTATTTGTTTTGAGCAGGGTTATCATATGAGAATCGAATCCACAACCTCGGAATGGCATACTTACATCACAGCCAAACCACGTCAATACTGATAATAATTACGATTGGGGCCAAAATAGCATCCCGCTGTGTCCATGAATGACTTCGTCATGGTTCCAGTATTAGGCCTTTGCTAGGACTATATCAGCCTGTAACTTGCTGGGCTAATTGAGCCATTCATCTGTCAATTCAATTAGCTCCAATTTTCAAGATTTCTGAAGGTTAATACTTTTTAAAAAGCCTAACACAAGCTTAACGCTTAATTTTGAAAATTACTTATCTTAATAATTTTATGTGAGAGTAATAAACTTTAACAAAGTGTATTTGATTTTTTATTTTAAAATAAGCTTTTTAGTTACGGTCGATTTGGACTGGGAATGGCTCAAATGTAAAACTCAACCCAATCGATATGTATGTCTCAATAGCTGTTTTTTAAATGTTTTTTATAATTTTGCCTTATTATTTGTCTGCCGCAAATCTTGCATTCAAAATTTCGACCAGTTATGATTGAACTAGATCCTTGCAACATAAATCTATCTAATGTCGCTGTAAATCTAATAATGCGGATGTTTCCGAAATGTCGGATTACATTATTCTCACGGTAAGCCATGTGACGTCATTAACTTTTCATTTTATTACAAAAATCGTTCTCAAAAATTTTTCTTTACATATTGCATATATTTGTGTTACATCCGGATCGTAGAGGTTTAGTAGAACATTTTGAATTGATATTTATGAATCATATACTTTATATTTTGTGAAAATAAGATCAAATTAATTACAACCACATTGCATCAACAACTTATTCTGTAGTTTAGTATCGTAAAATTTTTTGTTACTCGATTTTATTTAGTTTTTTGACTATTTATATGCATTTTTGAGGTTATGGAATAAAATTGTATATTAATCCAGTTTAAGGTTTGAAGTTTTGGATGGGTAAAAATTTGATATGCTTTTAAAAACTTGTATTATAATGATATAGGTATTAATTTGTAAAATTCAATTCGATGAAACATATTCTACCCAAACTAGCTAATATAGCTGATATATTTGGTGCGTCAATTCGAAATTGGAAAACGATTAGAATTGCTCATTTTTAATTTGGATGAAGGTTTGTGGATATGGTTTTTTATCATTAACTGAAATTCCATCAAAGAATTTTGGAAAAAGGAAATAATTTTTTCACGCTTTATTGAAAAATGTAATTCCACCGATTTTTTAGCATTTTTCAATAGCCTTCTTTAAATAGCTTGAAACCGGTTGAAGATTACAATTTAGTTTTGGATATATTTTAAAAACGACACTTTGGGATACTTCCATGATTTTAACAGGAATGAAATTTTTCAGATATCTCATTTTTAATCTAATATTATTTCTTAATTTTTAATTTATTCTAATAATTAAGTAAACTTATTGGTAGTAGCTTGTATTAAGCGATTAATAAATAAATAAATAAACTAAAAAGCAAGCATTGTTCCAGTGAACATTTCAAGAGGGCGTTTTATTTTAATTTTACACTATAGAGAAATATGATTTATAAGCTTATATAACCCAAATAGTTTCACCCTCTAAGTTTAAATGTAATGCGTGTGTTATACAAGGGTAGGAATACGATATTAAATGCACAGGAGAAAATAATTACTTACGAAAACTACAATTTCATATTAGTTTAGACATGACTGTTCCTTGTTAAGACAATATACATATCTCAAAATAAGGTCTGCTCGCATTTTTCGGGTGTGCCAACTGTCATCTTTTGAGAGTAATTCATATTTGATACGACGGTTCGTGGCTGTACAAAAATTATATTCAACGAATATGCAAATGCGCTGATGAATGTAGGAGTGAGTATAGCGTTAATTACAGGTGTTCTTAACAATTCACATACTTCCCCGAATTCGGATGCAGGCTTTGCTCAATTTTTCCAATTCCGCCATATGTTGGTCCGTTCTTCTGTGAATTCATGAATAAAACTCCATTGGGTGGTCCACGATTTTGGCATCAGTTGAACGACTGTGCAGTGTACACATATATATATATATATATATATAAACCGATACGAAATAACTTCCACCTTGTTGAGCACATACCTACGCATCTAAATGCCAAGGGCATAAGGCCTTTCCCGCCATTTTTGTAAAATTTGCATATTTATTAAGTTTTCCTGAGTTGACGGACGGGTTGATACCTCGATGGATCAAATACACCAGCTATCTCCTGGTGAAAATTTCTCCTTTCTACGTTTTTGGACATTGCAATCATGGTCTTTGTATTTTGGAAAATAGGAAAAAAACGCAAGCGATGAGATGGTTTAAAAAATCAGGGACCCGATTTTTTCCCAAACTTTTGCTGACCTCCCATCGGTCGGTGTTTCTTATAGGAGACAACCGCAAAAGCCCGTGTCCGTTCGTTCAGCTCAAGGTATGTGCAAGGTTCTGCAAACGGTGTATATTTGTTTGGAAACTTTATCTTCGGCATATTTTGGAAAAAGTTTTTGATTAAAATCTCCATGCAATCGAAAGTTTACTTAAGATTTTTGCTATTCCTTCAAAATCATATGCTAAAACGTGCCTGCAGCTGACGTTGATTCTTAATTAAGAATCTCACCAACTTCCTAAGACACAACACGTAAACTTCCTTAAGGGCAACAGTAGTAAAGTGACATTAGTTGCTTTAAGGAGTTTCTCTGGAAATAGTAACCATAAACATTTCTTCATAAGATTCTATATACACCTATGCATAAGGGCGTACATACCTAGAAAATGGTGGGCGGATGAACAAGAGCTGATCGTATATGCTTACTTTGTAGTTGACAAATTTATGTTTCAGTTCAGCAAACACATGTATAAGTATTTTAATAACTAATAAGATTATAAACTATGTATAATCGAAACTTTCTAAGTTTAATTTAGTCCAGAATAAGTGTCATGAAATTTTACACGCAAAACTAATATTCAGGGCAATATGTTTTTCTTTTATCATTCCACTCTATTTATTTATGTATCATAGCTTCATTAAAATACGGATTACAAATTAAAAAATTAAATACAAATAAATTATACACTATATAAAAACCAATTAACGGAGTCGACTTTTCAGAAATTGGATTCGAGCATCGCTACTTCTAGTAGAGCCATAAAATAGTAAAGCGGGAAAGCCGTCTATTAGAATTAATAAACTTACAAAATTGTTTCGGATTATCACGAAGAGAAGATCAAAAATATATTCGCTGTTACAGTGGTCCCATGGAATCGACGCTTGTGAGCTTTCTTTCGTCTAATGCATTTTATACTGTAATTTTTTCACGAAAGCTTTTTAGAGCTATTAAATATGGTCATTTACTCTTTTTACCGGCATGCAAACCGAAAAGCACAGAGAAATAATATTGTAATAAGCAGAAACCGCCTTACCAATGTCATTCGCTCCTAAAATGTTTGCCCAATCACTTTCAGAGAGCCAGAGGGCAATATTAGGACAATCGGCTATTCGAAAATTGTAATAATAATTAGAATCAAAATCAAATTAAGCAAAACAACCTACAGACACAGGGTAAAAAGGAAAAATAACGCATAATGCTGAATGATATCCCGATTCTAACAATAATGCATTGTGACACCCATTCGATACAATATATATATATATATATATATATAATGAGAGATGAGAGACTCGAAGACATACCCAGTTGACCCGTTTTTTCTAATAGATGTCACTAGCCGAAAGTATGTAATAAAATGATTTGACATACATGTCATTAAGATTCAAAAACAACAAAAGTTTCATTCTGCCTAAATAATAGCATAGCAATAGCGTTATAGCTCTGTGAATATGTCGATTTCGTGCCTGTACCCAACCCAAACTGAAAAACAATTGGCAAAAACGTTAAATGTAGCACAAGAAACGATTAGAAACCGTTTACGAGCAATGGTAAAGATTCAAAAACTGGAAAGATGGGTTCCACATGAACTGAATGGCAGGCAAATAGAAAATCGAAAAACCATTTGTGAAATGCTGCTTCAACGGTATGAAAGGAAGTCATTTTTGTATCGGATTGTGATGGGGTGGTGAAAAATGGATTTATTTCGAAAATCTAAAACGTAAAAAATCGTGGCTATCGCCGATTGCTTGGGTAGGACTTATTATCGCAGCCTCCGTATTCTTCAGACCTGACCCCGTCCTATTATCACTTTTTCACATCAATGGGACACGCGCTGGCAGCACTTTGTAAATTTCGAAAATGTCGAATAATGGCTCGATAAAGGGTTTGGCTCAAAGGACAAACAGTTTTTTTGGGGATGGCATTCATAAATTGCAAGGGTGTCGAATCGCATGGCCAATACTTTGAATAAATAACTTTTTCCATTTTTTTAAAAACTATGTGTTTTTTCATTAAAAAAACGGTAAAGACTTTCCGGTACACTTGGTATGTAGAAAAATATGAGATCACCTCCAGTCAATGAAAGATAAGTTGAAGTCGCCTACAAGCAGAATTTTTTCGGAAGCGGATATTGTGTTGTGTTAATGGCGCCAGCAGGCCAGATATCCGGATACACTATGGCATCGAATAGAACATTAGGAGCAAAAAATTTAAACGATGTTGTGAAAAAGCGATTATTATCTCTTCGATATCTCCCATGCGCGAAGAAACAAGTTGTTATGTTATTTCTGACTCAGTGGTCTCAGGATGAATTTTGGACAAAAGACTTATTTGCGGAAGCTTAGCAAACCTCAGCGATGTAACTCCGAGTGCCTGAGGTTCCACAGATACAGTATGCATTCAGTACGTTGTTTAATCAATGGAACAGTACGAGCTGTATATCGGCGTTTTCAACGTTGTAATTGCCTGCGATGATACGTGGGCCGATTAGTTTCGGGCAAGGAGGCAACAACCTGTTCAACGGGAAAGACAGTAATAGGTACTTTGGAAGCAATAGGATCGTCTCCTATCCGCCGACCCAATCATACTATTTGATATCTGATCACAATAAAGGGAAGAAGGAGAGGAGGAAACCTCCCTCTGTGAAAGATACCTAACATCTGGAGCAATGTTTTAAATACTTTCGGTGTGAGAAGAAACGGTCGCAATCCAAGATCCTACATCAGCCGTGACTTGTTAGGCGCTATCTCAAATATCTTCCAAAATTGGAAATATTGGTACCGATTCTGAAATTGAATCCAATTATGAACCCAGTCGTAGTTCCTCGACGGACAGTCAGTGCATTAATCTTAGTAGAAAGAACATAAGATTTTAAAGAAAATTTGCCATGCTAGAAAGAGCATCCACCACAATAGTGAGTCAACCCTGCCGTAATGCTGGGAAAATCTTGTGAAGTTCTCCCAATTATTCGGAACATGAGAGAGAGGATATGTCGCGTTTTAAGTTCCAGGCATTGCTGACGGGAGGTAGCGACAGGTGAAGATTAGGCTAAATCGCTATCAATGTAGATAATTTAACCAATAAATAATTTTAATATTTTTTAATACACTTATTGAAGTCGGTGGAGGAATCTTTTTCTTGACTATTTTCCTAGTTACCACATTTGTTTCCATTTCACCTCCCGCTTTAGGTTAAAAGAAAGTATTTTTAGTTATATATTATAATTCATTTACTTTTGCGGATTTTCAACAAAACCTGAATCGCTTAACCGAAGTAGATGGTTTGTATTAGCGGTGTACTACTTTGAAAATAGAAAATACTTGTATATCTTGTGATTTTGAATTGATTTACATATTAGAAGTTTTGTTTGTTCTAAAGTTCACTATTTAAAAAATGTTGTTTGATCGGTGGTCGCCTCATTCAATTTTAGACAGTGTTAGACATGACAAAGATATGAGGATCAAAAGGCACACCGTATAAGTCCAAGAAAGGGGAATATTAATGCGATTTTTATCAACATTCTAGCAGAAGCAAGTAAAATTAAATAATTTTAAGCGAAAAACAAACAGATCCTCTGTGAAGGCAATAAAACATAATTAATTGCGACATCAATGGTAATGAATGTCTACAATTGCTACTTATTGCCCCATTACCGCATATAACTAGGTGCTCAAGTGATAACGCAGTCGCTGGAACTATTCGCGGAGGTATTAGCAAAAGTTAATCAAGACGAAAACCCTTTAAATGTTAAAGTTACCCAGCCAAAATAAATTTGAATAATCCCGACAAACGACTGTGGTGGGGGTGTACCGATGCCGGATGCCCGCCGTGCTCGGTCATTACCGCGTAGCATGTAGTCTCATTATCCGCGCGTTACCTCGCTCGCTCATTTAATTCAGGCGAGACATTAAAATTCCTTCGCCCACGTCTCTGATGTTTTTCTGTTTTGTCTTTCCAGACCGTCCAAAACCTCCCTACTTGTTAATAGACTCACGTCGCTTAGATGCGGGAAATATTTTTGTACCTGTGAAAGAGAACTCCGAGCTGAGTTTGGCATGTGTGAGCGAGGGTGGCAATCCGAAGCCCACCCTTACCTGGGAGGTGTTGCTGAGTCCCGGCGTCGATCGACATGCACAAAAGGTTGCTGCGGAAGTCCTCGAATTGGAGGAAATAAAAAGCGAAAAGGTAAGGATTTTTGCCCTGATCCGCTAGCCACTTTTTTCTGTTATTTTGGCCTTCTTTATATTTTGGTTTCTTTTTTTTTCTGTTTTTTTTTTTTTGTATTACTTCCATTCCTCCTATGTTTGGTGCCCCCGTCCGACAAGACCCGAACGAACCGTTTGTAAAACTTTGTCCTGCTACACATCATGGAAAAGTTCTGCATCCTCTGGTGGTAGGACGTGTGCCCCACTCACGAGCCCCAACGGCTTCAACTTTGTGCATAAAAAGAGTCCACGTTTGTCAGCTATTCCGCCGACTACGGGACTGTAATTTGGTACTTAAGCAAGGCTTCAGCTGACTCCCACATGAATATTTGATTACAATGGGGCGCCCTGGAATTTCTTTTATGACCCGCTAGTTAAGCGATATATTACATTAACACTTGGGGGCCATTGTCAGTTCGTCCTCCTGAGGCTGGGACGTTCGATAAACCTTCAATTTGCTCTTTTGGTACTCTGGCAGTTTTTGTATTATAATATTTAAAGTTTTGGAATTTTCTTTTTTGATAGGTAATAAACAATTGAAGAAATTCGGTTTTTGCAGGCTGAATTCCTTTGCTTTGAACTATATCTCTAAAATCCTCAATGATCTGCAAGTCAAAAAATTAGTGGGCGTTTCGATCCAGAATATTAAGCCGATTTGATTAGTGCTTCTACAGCTTGCATGGATGAATTAAATGCCAATTCCCTTATTTATTTGTCTACCACAGCACGTGTCATACGTATGAATTATATATAACAATAATAGGAAGAAATATTTCTACTGAATCAATTTTGAATACGACAAGTTCAGCAGCGCATTATCTGAGAAGAACAGACCCCTATTCTACATAAGTAAGACTACCTAGTCTTGCCATAAATTCTGTCACACAATTTCTAATGCGCGCTTTCTCAGAAATTAGCCTGGAATTGTACCGTTATGTTGCACTTTGTAACAAATGAACTATACGGCGTAATATTCCGATCAGTTTGGTGACAGTCTTTGACTCGTAATCATGGAGTGGGGAGTAAAAGAAAATTGTATCGCTGTAATAAGTGTGGAAAAAATGTTTCTGAAATTTTGAATTTGTTGAAACCGCTAAAAATAACAAAAAGATTCATTTATCGTGCCATAGAACTATTTAATGAAACCTTAGGCATAGATGATAGAGCAAGGACCGGTCGCCCACGTACTGTTAGAACAGTCAGTGCCATCAAAACTGTCCGAGAGCGCATCCGTAGAAATCCATTGCGCAAACAAAAAATTTTGTCGAGGGAGTTTTGCTAATTGTTTAATTACAACTCCTGTAAATAAGAAAAAAAAAAAAATAATAGTAAATAAATAAATTCAAGTGGCTGCATTTACGAATACTGCCTTAGACACATTACATGTCATTATTACGGTTATATTTATTATGGCACGAAAAATCCGTCATCTGGGTTCATATTTATGAGCGTTTTGAAAATTTGTAGCAGATTTTTCGGGCAACTGAGTTCGATTCGTAGTTGTTTGGCAGTACGTTTTTATCTTTGATTGCTTTGTTTTACTAGAAATATGTTCAAAACTGAAATTGTTGAACGAAATGCTTTTCAAAATTTCAACTTACTTATTTAATATGTCTTTTTGACATTTTGATATTTGTCACTATGATGGTTGTTGCCATAGGTATAATGGTCATACTGTACTGCGGTAAAAGTACAGCTTTAATTTGAACGCAATAAATACTTAACAACGTAGTCAAGTTACCTTAATACTTTATTTTCCAAAAACAACAGGAAATTCTGCAAAGCAGTAAGCTCAGTATTTTGTTTTAGAAAAGAAAGTCCAGTATAGACAAGTTTTCTGAAAACACAGAAGCATAGACAAATTTGTTGGTTTTTTCAACATTTAATGATATGCATGTAAACCAGTAACTCGTTTAACATGCTACATTCCACATGTGCCGAAAATGGTACACAAATGACCGCTCATGGGAATCCTAAAAATATATACATTGAAAATAATATAACATACACTTAGCATCCTCCTATTGTCATTCTGATTTGGGACTTTGGCAGACATATTGAATAAAGTTTCTCAAAGGCTATGTTACAGTATGTTCAACAAGAAAGGAACCGCCCTTCTTCAAATAAAATAAAAGATATTTCTCTCTCTCTTTCTGTGCGTGATTGTATCATGGGTTACGACGCCAATACTAATTCATGTGCCGCTTGAAACGGCACAGTGGGCACAACTTAACGATTTCAAACATCGGAGTAAACTGTGCAGGATCTGGAAAGTAGAAAATAACATAACAACGTTGGACTGGCCACTGCAATCTCCAGGTGTGGGGCATAATGAAGAGCCAATTCGCTAGAAGGCCTGTATACAATCGCAAGCAACTAACACGTATTCGGAAGATATGGCGATCACTGTCGATTGAATATGCAAAACAACTCGTCGAAAGCATGCCCAAAAAATGCCAATCCATTCTCGATAGCGGCGATGACTACACAATTTATTAATTGGTTGTGTCATAGTACTTTCAATAAACTTGTATCTAAAAAAAATAAAAATAAATATTTCCGCTGTAAGTACAAAAAAATGCCATTCCTTTCTTGTAGAACAAATTGTAACTATTTTGAATGAAATACTTTCTAAAAGACAGACAATTAATTAATACTAGTAAAACCGTCTCAAATGCTGAATATTAACCCTTTGCACTATGAAGTTAACTCTGAAGTCACCTCTTTGTCTAGAGCTCTTATGTCATCTCTTTGTCTAGGCGTGACAAAACTATTATTTCCTTAGAACTCTGAAATAATCGTATTTTGATATTATACTTTTTTTTCTGAACAATCGTTTTGTTAATATAACATTAAATTTTAAATAACTGTAAGCAATTACTTCATACCTAACATTTGATATTAAAACAACAAAAATTAAATCAGAGTTGGCAGAGAGCAAACGGAAAATAATTATAGTGCAAAGAATTAAAAAAATATATTGTTTTTTTTTATTAAAAATAATTATCACGTAAAATTGGGTTAACCAAGCAACTCTCACTTTTTTAAATTGGAACCAGAAGCAATTTTAAATTAAAACGAGAAGAAATTAAATAAACTTTATTCCGCCGAAAATGTTTTCAAGTTTCAAAATAATACGCACTCAAATAAGCAATTTGTTTTTACGTATGGTACACATTTTTTCTTTTAATTAATCTATTAGGTATACAATTTTTTCCTGAAATTGGAGGCTTTACTGTAATATCTAGTTATACTATTAGGTAAAAGTATTGTCCATCGCTATATATTACTTTCTTCCATATTTGTTTCGGGTAACATACGAATCCTGCGTAGAAAAAACTGGTCATCTTTTGAGGCGATCCGCGACTCGATTCAGTTTTTAAAGTGTTGGTCAGCCAGACCATATGCCATTGATCGAAATAAGTGATAGTCACTGGGAGCAACATCTGCAGAATTCGGTGGGTGGGGTAAAACCTGTTAATTGAGTGTTTCAAAAGGGGTTTTGAGATGGGGTCGAGAATTGCCCTACTGTAAAATCCCTTTATCGTGTCTCTCATTGTATTATGGCCGATTGTCTTTCCATGCTCGACTCAAATGTGTCAATTACTTTCGATACCGATCGCCTTTTTTAGGCAGTTTTAGCAGTTCAAAATAAACTAAGCCAAACTGGTGCTACCAAATACAGCATAACCTTGGAGCCGTGAATATTCAGTTTGGCCGCCGACGTTGAAAATATGGCCGGGAAGTCTCCATGATTTTCTGCACTTAGGGTTATGATAATTAACCCAATTTTCGTCGCCAGTTACAATGCGATGCAGAAATCCCTTCCATCTTTGTTTTTCAAATAGCTGTTCGCAAGCAAACAAACGGCGTTCACCATCTCGCGGCTTAATTCGTACGGCACCCAATGTTTTTTGTTTCTGAATCGACTAATGTTTTGATGACAGCTGCCTAAGCTGTGCCATTTATGATTTATTTATTTCGACCACCACTTACCGCTAAAGTTATCTATTGGAAAACGGCGAAAGCAAAATTGTGCACCTAATATTTCCTTTTTAGGTGTACAATATCACTTAAATGAGTTGTACTATTTAGAAGTTATGACCGAAAAGACACATAGAAAGAATTACCAAATATGTATGTTTTTCGTAGGGAACAATCAAATATTTTGCTGGTGAGATTACGCAATTATAATTACATTCGATTTGTTGCACAGAGGACAGACTCAGGCTGTGATTTCAGATAAACGTCTAATTTGCCTCTACGGTACTTGATTAGAACACCCTTGTAGAATTGGACGCGGGAGACCGCCTTTGATTATGCGGGTGTGGATAAATTGATAGTTGTCTGAGGCAGAGGCTGATCCCATAACTAAGTCATCTCGCTGCCACAAATTTCCCTTGTGGTGCACTCATGAGGCGATTTGTGCCCTCGAATGGAGCACATCGATGAATACCTTACTGGTCTGGCCCTGTTGATGGTAACTGTTAATTAGTGCCGTAAGTAAATTTTAATTAACAGTTCTCTACTAATGGGGCCTTTAATCAGATGTCGGATTGGTGTGACAAGTATGATCTCATTGGCCGGTGAGTGGCTGTTAACCGACGTCTTCAAGAAGTGCCCGAATGCGCTATTGAGTGATGATACCATCTGCCAGTGAGCGTGTACTCCACCACCTTCGTCAAGTCATACCCCAAGGCTGTTAATTTATTTCTTGGGGTAATTGTTCAATTTGAAATCTCCGGCTGAATTGCAGCAATTTATTGTCTTGATTTCTGTGAGGATGGAACTCGTATCCAGGTAAGGCTTCAGTTGATTAAATTTGCTACAAACACGGAATCTGTGTTCCAACTGCTAGCTACTGTTACACTTCGCGTCCCGTGCACGAAGCAGTGCACCTTAATGGTCTATTGAACTGCTGCTCCAGTCTACCGATTAAAGTTTTCAAAGGTATTCGGCAGTTGTAGGATTACGACGATTAATGGCTGTTTCTACCTTAATTGTTTTTCTTTAAATGTGATGTGTTTCGTGATTTACAGGGGTTCATTATTTCTGCTAATCAAAGGCGATCAATAAAGAAAGGTTGTATATTATCGAAACACTAAGTTAAATTTTCAGTTGGTGAGAATGTTTTGCAATCATTTCAAATACACCCCTTTTAGTGAAAAATTTGCAATCATAAATAATGCGATATCATCGAAAAAAGGTCGTAATGAATTTTAGAGTAGAGTAAATTTCCATTTAAGGCAAATAACTTTCAATTCCGATCTTGAGGCTAAGGGTTTGGTTTAAAGGGGATGGGGGAACATTATATTCTCACAAACAGAGATTGGAACATTTCAATTGCTATATGGAAAACATCCTGTAATGTATTTAGAATTCTCTAATTTAGACCTTAATTTTTATGACCAACAATAAACTTTTGCTAAAACTACAATATTTTGAGTAGTACCCTTGAGCCAAAAGAGACTACACAGTACCCGAGTAAAAATTGTGCATTGAATTTCCTATACACTGAATAACAACTAAATCGAGACTTCAAGTTAAACTAAAATAACAACAAAGTAAGCCCTTTTGGCGAACAAAATAGTTAATCCACTTCTTTACAACACCTAATAGAGCACCAGCTTCAACACCGAATCACCACCAAATGACTACTATCGTCAAAAAATTCCATACCAAATGAGCAATTTTCCAAAAGAAAATCGAGTCTATTTGGGTTGTACATATATTGGTGGTAATTAAACGTTTGGTGGTCTTTCGGTGCTCTTTTTATGCTGACGATTTTTACTCGGGTAGATTTAGATCAAATTCAATTCTTTTCAGTTTCATCGAATTTTTTGACTTTAGCTTTTGGTGAATCTACTATAATAAACAATAAACTAGTTTACGAAGAGTACACATGTTTCAAAGAGGGCCGTGATGGTGTTGAAGATTACGACCACCCTGGACGCTCTACCACATCAACAACCGACAACAACGTTGCACAAGTGAAGAAAATTATTCTGGAAAATCGTCGAATCACTAAAAGAGAGGTTGCTAATGATATCAGTGTATCATTTGGCCATGGAAATTTTTAGGATGCTTTGGGCATGAAACATCAGCAAAGTTTGTTTCGAAATTGTTGAATTTTGACCAAAAACGGTGACAATTTACTGTAAATTTCAGTGTTTTATTTCAAAATACACAATGTTAATCAAATGGCTGACGTCATAATAAAACATTTTAAGCGTTCTGAAATAAAACACTGAGATTTACAGTGTGGTTCGTATTTTTTTGGTAAAACATAAAACCTCTGTTTTACTTCAGCTACTGTATTCGGCGAGAATGCCCTTGTGATTTATTTCTATTCTCGAAACTAAAGAGAACTATAAAAAGACGACGTTTTTCCACCATTAATGAGATAAAAACAGAACCACTGAAGGAATGGAATATCATACCAAAAGTTGAGTTTCAGAAGTGCTTCGAAGATTGGAATGGTATATGGTGTAATATATCTAACGATGATTACTTTGAAGGAGCCCAAATTGATGTTGATTAATAAATAAATATTCTCGTAAATTTTTTTATCACACTTCGCATATAAAACATGAATATGGGAGCCTAACTTAAAGAATCTAGTCGAAGTCCTAGATACCTAAGTTCTTCAAAGTTTTCCTCGTTTTGAAATTACTTTACTTCTAGGATTGGTCTGAAACTAAAAAGTGACCAAAATACAGTTTTTCTGGGTGTGGCAAGAACATCCTGGAAACTGTAACTAACATTCTTACTAGAAATGGCTTTTAGTATAAAGTATAGTTTAACAGAAAATTGCGTATGAAACTAAAACATAATTGCCAAGTAAAATTATAACAAAAATGGGAAAAAATAAAATTTTCCTAAAATAATTATCGAAATACTACAGCCAGCTATCGGTGTTTCCCGGCATAGGTATTATTTGGCTTAAATATGATAGTTTCCATGAATCCTAAGTTTCCTGAGTTTATTATCTCGGTCGTATAGGATATGTGCATGTTAAATTTCATGCTTGTGTATTAAATGGTAGAAATTTGAAAGTAATGACAAATAAACAAACACATTTTCAAGTTTATGAGATTAGTAAAACCGTTTCCCCGTACTTTGTTTTAGCACAATATGCACTGTCACAATAAAATATTATTAATAAAGAAATTTAATCATTTTTAATACATACATATTAAAATTTCAATATTAAAATATTCTTATTACTCATTTCTCTTTAAAATTATGGTTAAAATATTTATTAAGTAAATTTTACATGTGTTTGTTTTTTTTATGACTATCCATATCAAAGTAGTTATATCTGTGGAGAATGTTTTAGCTGAAATTATTTATTTACATTATTGTGAGTCTCAGGTTTTTACCATTTTGAAACATATCACACGTGGGCAAATATTATTCCATTTATTGGTATAATACAAAATCACACTCATTAGTTCCTTACTTACTTAGTAGATAAGCTCCTATCATCAGTAACTGCTGCTTTATGGTGGCTACTTTCAGTACCAAAAGTATTAGTTGAGGTATGTTGAAGAATGAATTTGACATTTTGTCAACTAGTTAATATAAAGAATCTATGAAAACAGATTCTACCAATTTTGGTACGTTTAAATTCTATAGCCCAAAAGACTCCCATATATTAATTTTCATTAAAATTGCTTGAAATTTAGGAATTTCAGTCGCCATATTGGATCCGCCATTTTAATTTTTGGAAATTTTGATAACAGATTCGATATCAGCATCTCAATCTATCTATCTATCATAAATCGTCTTTATATATATTAAATGAGTTAATTTCCAAAAAATTTGGTCATCATATTAGGTCGGCAATTTTGAATTTCCAACCTTTGATAGCAGATTCGAAATTAGTGGCATATATTTACAAGATACTATAGACATATCTAAGCTGCCAAATTGAGATATTGATCCAATAGACTTAGTTGATGCAACTCCTTGTTCTGTGCTCCGAAATCAACAAATGATATACATACTATATCTATATTTAGATCTGTGTCTCACAAAAACAATTGTCTCTGCGTGCAACTGCCTTGGGATCATTCAAGGACTTACGAGTATATCATCTGTCTCAGCTCGTCAAAAAAAACCAATAAGATCTCCCAGGGCATGTGTCCATCTAAACTACGAGGATGTTCCATAAAATATGAAAATACGAGTCTGAAATTATAAAGAATGCAATTTATTTTCTTTAAGTCTGGTATGCTGTTCCCAATAAACAGCTAAGGGAAAATATGCATATTCCCCAACGGAGTTTTGAGAATAGGACTTTTGACAACATATCATTTGTTAAAGAATTAATTTCATTTACGAGGATATCGAAATCCACGTATTCTTTACCTTCGATTTTGCGACTTTTTATTTTTCTCCGCAAGAATTTTCCTCAAGTATATGTGCTCGCACACTTATTCCTTAAAAAGTTCGACTTCTGAGCCACCGTGCTACCTGTTCGTGAAGTTTAAACTAACTTTATCCTTTACTGATTGTTTGCGACAACCGAAATAGATCAAAATTCCTTCAGCATTTCTGGAGCGTTTCTTGTACATGTGTTTTATATAGGCCAAGAAATTCCTTGGTAACTGCATATCATGTCTGTATGTAGGCAGATATTTCTGTGCAGAAAAATAATAATTTTTTTTTTGTTCATTATTCTTAGGAACTTTTTTTTAAATGACCCCAATAGCCCAATGTATTTAAAGTACAGCTTATGGTTTTCATAGTTTTATCTCAACCTCATTTAAATTTAAAAAGAAGAGAAATTATGCTCAAAAAGTGGTAAATTAAATGTATTTTTGCATATTTCAGGAGGAGCCGTACAAGATCAATAGCGGTGCGAAAAGTGAAGCCCGTCTACCGGCAGTGTATAGGGCGCACCATAATGCACGAATCCTGTGCGTCATGGAGCATCCCACTCTCAAGATGCGCCAGAATGCCTCATTGCTCTTGGATGTTCAATGTAAGTATACGTGACGATTATGACCTTTTTTTTCGTTTCTTTTTGTTTGTCCGTGCTCGCTTGGTCTACCTATTGTTTAAGAATTTTCCATCGTTCCATCGTTTGACGACAGACCGAGCGTAAGAGAGAAACCGGGGCAATTTACGTCCGCCGTTGCCTCTAAAACTTTTTACCAAAAACAAGAAAAGAATGTCATCGAGGAAGAAACCATTTTCCATCAAAAGTCCTTCCTTGAAATTGATATTCTTTCGCCTGAGTGGGCAAAGCGGGCAAAGCGGGCAAACAGCTGCATGGAAACGAGGTGCTCTCCAAAAGTTGCGGAATTTCCTTGATGAATACAACAAAAGGTGGGGCTGGGGCAGGGCTATACACTGAAACTTGCCAGAAGGGTCTGGTCCTAAAATAAAACGCTCATACGAAAAATTCAGCCATAATTAAAACTTTAGTTAAATGTTGGATTTAAAGGGAGTTTGGGAGTAGAAAGCTGGTTTAGCGTCAGAATATTAATTGGCCACCAGCTTGCTGCGTCTGTTGAATAAAAAGAATTCGGTGAATTTCTTTTTACTATTTACGTCTTTTAGACCTTTAAACTGAGAGCTGACAAAAGGCGGAATACCAAACCAAATGTCTATAATTTATAGTATAAATCCTTCTGTGACGCAACTATCAAACTCACTAGGCACCGGGTGCATCTCAAATAGAAAAAAATGCCGGCTGGCCTCTCCCAAGAGGAAGGAAAAAACTCGACAAAAAGGGGTTCATCAAGAAAAATTGAATTTACGTTGCATCTACATGAAAATTTCATGTTTCCAAGATAAGCGGAGCTAGGGTCCTATTGTTTGAAGGTTGCATCCTTCACTATCCTTCGGTCTCTGGAATTTGAGATGGCGGAATATACCCATTCACCATCCTTGGGGACACTCACTGAGCAGTTAAATGAAGTTTTCAAAATCGATTTTTTTTCCTTGCATTATTCATTGCCCTGTGTTTTGTTAACTTTTCTAAAATGCTCTTGTTATATGACGTCTCTTAACAGAACCAGACGTGAGTTTTGTACTGGTTTTGATTCTGGTCCAAGTAAAGCACCAACCGCTGTTGCTAGTTGTACTGCTTAGCGTCGACGCAATGATGCAAAAAAAAATGTAATAAATTCATGATCGGTTTCCTATAGGGTAGCACCCTATGCAAGGACAGCAGACGACTACAGAACGATGGTACAGGCAGCTGTATGCAACGTGTAAAAAGCACCCATTGCGGAGGCTTAATTGATTCAATGCAAATTTAAGAGTCGATCAAATCCTTCACTGCGGACGATTTAATTAAACCTCACAGGCTCATTTGTCTAACGTACTCCAGAGTGCTACAAAATGAATTTCAACTGGGCGCGACCCGACCGGATTCGGGGACCTGTTATTAGGCTTGCAAATATCCAGGCTACGATGTGGTGGCTTGCTGTGCGCCTCTGCACTTTTTATTTTGCTGATTGCAACGTTATTTTATTGTGGATTTTGCATTTGATAATTTTGTGGAACTTGTTGGTCATAAAGTAATTACGTGATATGAAAACTCTTACTTGTTGAGAATGGGACATTTTTAACTTTTTTAACATAGATAAATTTATCATTAAATCAACCTGATACAGCTGAATCGATTTTTTTAAGGGCAGCACTTGTTGCAATAAATAAATTTTTTAAGGTGTGAATGAAAAACCGTATACCTATGTACATATACAATATATATTAAATGCTTTAGTATTTACTTTAATATAATTTTTAGCTTTAAAGAAATCATCAGTAAGCAATACAAAATAATAAATGATGATGACAACCCTGTGGTGTCCAACATTCTGCAAGTTTTAGAAGTGATCCAATTGAAGTGGAATTTAAAAGCAGTTTAGGCCAAAAATAATACACAGTTGCTTTAGTTCGCTAACATAATCTCTCTATTTTATAGTAATAATAAATGGTATTACTTTTCCTAGAGAATGTTATGACTTTACCTTTGATAATGTTCAGTGGTAAACAATTATCGTTGCTCCATCTTTCTAGCACTGCTAAATCCTGCAATAATTTACAATGTACCTCTAACTTGATACTACCAGCATAGAATAGGTGAAGATAGGACGTTAATATAGATAACAAAAATTATACTTTCAGGATTAAGTATGATGCCAACTATGCTACTAAATTATTCGGAAATTCAAATCTTGTTTTGAAGAATACAAAAGTGTGGGATTTTATCAAAGCTTTAGAAAATTCAGTTTGGATGGAATCAAATGGTTTGCTTTTATCATGTGCAGTTGCGATCACATAACACTAAGTTCATAATGGTTGATTTTTCGTGGAAGATTCAATGTGTCCAGTACTCAGTTATTCCGTTATTTATTTATTGAACTTAGAAACTAAAAAAACTACTTTATTTATTTGCTTTAATAAAGTTGTCTTATGAATTTTTAAGTCAAGTATTAGTGTAGTTTTATTGTTTAATTTTTCTAATATGTGGATAAACTTACGATTTTTTGCTTACGTGTGTTAGGGACATCTACTTTGGGGCCCTTCATCATTGGTACAGCTGATATTGCGATAGTTTCACACAGATATTCATTATTTCACAGTTACATTTTCAGCATATTTCCAGTAAAATTTCGTATAACAAATAATTGAAATGTTGATATTTTGGTTAATGTAAAACTTCAAAACCAGAGTTCTTTTGTAATCTCCGAAAATTATAAGTAAGTCAATTTAGAGTTATTCAAATCGTTCATGTTTGGTATAGCTTTTGATAATTAATTACTCTCTCCCTTTAACATCCATAAATCAAAAAAAAAAAATCCCAACCAACAAAGGCAATGAAGCCAATAAAGTATAAAATAACAAATAAATACCAGCCTGCAAACACTCAGGTTGGTAACCCCAACCCAAAATAATAAATAAAGTAAGAATCAAACTTATCTCAAAAAAAATATAAAACCCAAAAAATCTTATTCTAGTATTTAGTTATTTATTTAATGAATTTCACTTCATACAAGCTACTAGGAACATAAATTAATAAGTAAAAATTAATTTAACTTAAGCTAAACAAAAAAAAAAATATATATAAACAAATAAGAAAAAAATAAAATGAAATTAGGGACTGGGTAGGCTAGGGCGGGGGCAATAAAGAGCGCGCTTGAGAGAGAGCTTATTTAAATGGAAGTCGAAGGTGGAACAGTTGTTGGCCTTACGCAGCATTCGGATAAAAGGTTCGAAGTGGCCATAGTTTGTTCGGCGGGTTGCGAGGCGAAAAGTGGGGAAAGATCTAACGTTACGGGGGTTGGTATTGAAGGATATTCTATGGAGGAAGTCTGGGCAGTCAATAGCGCCGACAAGGACTTGGTGGACAAAGACAATATCGGCTACATCGCGACGAAGGGAAAGGGGCTGGAGATCGATTAATTTTAGGCGGTTTTCATAGGAAGGAAGTTTAAGGTGGTCGGACCATGGAAGATTACGCATGGCAAAGCAGATAAATCTTCGTTGGACAGATTCAATTCTGTTGATGGTTGTAAGTAAAAGTAAGAAACAAAAATATCATAAGAAAAACCACATTAAAAGAAAAAAATTCATAATATCTATTCGAACAAAAAATTCTATGGCTAACCATAATCATTAGCCAACAAACCCAAATTCTTAAGAACACAAGACCATAAGAAACAACATCACAACCAAATAAATAACTATTTTATCAAATGTATTGTTATCCAATAAAAAAGCTTCATGTATTTTTTCTATTAAAGAGGCATAAGTATTATTTGTATTCAATATTAAAGTTTATTAAATTTCCCTCAGTAGGTTCTTAGAGCAAAAAATTAAGTTGAAAGCCCTGAATTCTAAAACCTTCTTCCAAGGCCCTACCTCCTCCACCAATGAAACAGCCATGCACATTTCGCTGGCTAGATAGCGTTTTTCAGCCCTAAAATAATATTCAAAGCTAATTAGAATTTTAAGGAATGCAGCCCGCATGTAGGAGGAAACCCTTTGAAAGTGAAATCGTTTAACTTCCTCACATGCCCCCTATAGGCGGTGTGCTATTCATTTGAGACTCAGAAAACTGAAACGTCCTCGGTTTTGTGAGGGTTTGGTAGCTAAAGCCCACTTAAAGCGTGCTCTTAATTGTAAGCCTTTGAGGAACACTCCCGAGTGGGGTTCTTAAAGCTTTCAGGCCATCAGCATTTTTGTTACCTGAAGTGTTTGCAATTATGTCATTCAACCCAACCAAGATCCAGGGGTTAATGAGTCATAAAGGCATTCAGGAGAATCCTGCTTCCAACCGTACAGATTCACACAGGGCCCAGGCATATCTTGAATAGCTCTCGGGTGTTTTCGTTATTTTCTCCGGCCTCGTCACCCCAGCCGTTCCGCCCACCCGCGGGTGATGTCGCCGACAGCCACCCGGCTCGATTCGTCCGACCTTTATTTACCCGCTCGACTTATTTGCCATTAAAGGATTGAATTGAAGAATAACATTGATGTAAATAGCTAAATAGCGCAAACCAAGTCCATCGGACGAACGCTGAACATCTACCGGATGGCCATGGTTAAGGGACCCTATCTCAGAATTGCTGCCATCGCCTCAAGGTAATTACGCTGTTTATTTTTGCTGATGAATTTTTCATCTCATCATATTGATATCAACCCCTAACGGCAGAGTTCATCTAAATAAGCTATGGGATACGCAGTCAGCTGGATCCGGGGGATCTCTGTCAATGTTTTAATTAAAGATTTCCTTAAGCATCCACGCGGCCTCAATGAAAATGCAATCAGTCAGCCGTTGCTGGCACCAATAAATAATTGATGCGCCCCGTTTTTCAATAAATGAAGAGGCAAAGTTTGATTGCGAAAAAATGGAAATTGACATTCGGCGACATATTTATTAGGGTTCTCTATCTCAACTTTTCTAAGGGTATTCCCTATCCCGGAACGAGGTGGGAGCTAGGGCATTGTATACCCATGGCCGTCAAAGGTTGGTCCCTTATTGCAATCAGTCACGGTCATTTGTCAGTCAAGACGAGATTTTCCGGGAATGAGAGACATTTGTCATGAAAATTGTTCCCCAGCCCAGGATAAATTGGTGCTGCCCAGAAGGTCAGCTGGGTGTTTCCTTCAAGAACTGCTGACATCCAATTAATACGCCTTCTCAGAGCGAAGGGTGGCTGCTCCACGTTTTCAGTATTTTCTTTTAGGAACTCAATTTAAGACCTTCAACTAATTTAGTACAAAATGTGTTAATTTTGAAGCAATCTTTATTAATGATCACTCTACGTGCTCAGTCTTTTACAAAATTCTAATTGGGTTTTATATTGCAGAGCCAATTTTAAGAAATTACAGCTAATCGTGCGGCCACAAACAATTATGATTTTCAGAATTTTGATTTTCTTTAAAAATACATAAGTGTGGAAAGTTTTAAAATAATCGTATCAATAATTTTAAAGTAATCGTATAGTAATCGATTTGTGAAATCCCTTTCTATTTAAATTCTTGGATTGCTACTCTTTTCATTTTATGAACTTTTTTTTTCATCTTTTCATGGCGAAAAAACCTGATTTTCTGAACACTCGAGCGACATGTTGGGATACAGCATCTTCTACAATTCCTCCCTGGAGTTGTGGACAGTTTAAACTTAATTTACTCACATTATATGAGGTATTTAAAAACGCATTAATTTTTAAAGCGTTATTTATTTATTTATGAACAGGTGTAATTAAGTTTTATAGATATTATTCACATAGCTAAAAACGAGATCACAAAATAACAAAGCAACCCTTGTACCCCGATCATAAGATTGGGTTACTCAATCCACCCGCTCTATGATCAGGGCAAAGGACACCTGTCTCCTGTTGAACACAATAAAACAATAGTCCGTGCGCGGACCTGCTTAGTATATCTCTTAATTTTAATATAACAACATTCTCTCAGGTAGCATATATAAAAACAATTTCAAGTTACATAAGAAATATACAAAAATAATCGAGGAAAAGAAAACAGTTTAAATCTTTGGTACAAATAAAAGTAAATATTTTTAAGCTCCCAATATTTCACAAGTCTGGATGGAATAAACTTGAGGTGATAGGTCAATAATCCACTTTCTTATCGTTTTGTCACTAATAAGAGTAGTTAGTTGTTGTTCTTTTAATTCATTTAGCAATAAATTAAAAGTTTTGTTTCCTATATATTTATGATTACGTCTATCGATTTGTTTTAGCACTTTAGGTGCTTGAACAATTCGACGTCACGATTGAATTTCTTTCAACTGTTCATACGCATTTTTCAATGAGTTAAAATTCCGAAATAGAGATTTCTCAATGAAATATTTTCTCACACTTATTATAGTTTGTTTTTTATATAAATCCTCGGAAGAGTAAAATGGTGGCTTATTAAATATAAGTTTGATTAATTTTTTTTTGTATGATAAGAAGTGGACTCATTGACGTATCATGAGCGTCTCCCCATACAACAATGCCATATGTTACAATCGTCCAGAACAAACCATAATAAATCGTTAACAATTGTTTGCTCGTAAAAATTGGTTTTAACTTGTAAATGAGGTATATTATAAATCGAGATTTTTGTATTACTTTTTTCACGTGTTCTGTTCAGTTTAAATTTGAGTCTACTATTACACCTAGATACTTAGTATGTGATACTCGATTTATCTGCGAACAGTCGCATGTTCAAGGATCACAATTGAAAGCATGTATTGTAATGTTTATATCAAGCGGTAAACTATTTCTATAACTGCCAAAAGTCATATACACCGTTTTTTCTACATTAAGAGAAAGGTGGTTCTGTGATAACCATTTCTTTACTTTATTAATCATCACATTGGCAGTTGTTATTGCTTGTTCCCACGTTTTTCCTTTAACTATTAATACTGTGTCATCTGCAAAAGATACAATCTCGCAATCGATGTCCATCATAAGCATACTGTTTATATACAGAATAAATAGGATGGGGCCTAATATCGTGCCCTACGGAACACCATAGCGTACAGTCATTTCATTACTATATATATCATCCATTTTAACAATTTGTTTTCTATTATCTAAGTAACTACATATATAGGAGATCGTACGCTTTGCCTCTAAAACCTAGTTTATAAAGTTTTCGCAATAAAAATTTATGATTTACAGTATCAAGCGCTTTTGCCTAGAAATATTGCTACACAAGGTGTTGTTTTGCTTATTGCATCATGAACTTCATCAAATACTTTGACAAGTGTATCATCAGTAATTTTACCAGCCTGGAAACCGTATTGATTTTTGTATTTATGTGATTTAAAATTTACTCATGCGGAACATTTTTGGAGATCATAAAAGGACTTTTAACCAGAGCCGAATATCATCGTCATTTTCTTAAATATTAGGAATGAAAAACATAAAGTTGTGTTTTCTAATAGATGGCGTAACTGCTACTGTATGCATTATGTATGTATATGCATGTATCAAACAGGTCTTAATGGTCAGAATGCACTATCTGCTAATTTGTCAACTTTAAGTTCGGTGTTCCTGGAGATATGTTCAAACAATCCCTTCCACCTGGCCTGCTGGACTATAAGTTGCAACTTTCAATTATAATTATATGTATAATTATAATATTCATAGAGGAGATAGATGCCCAATTTAGCCTTGTGGCAGGGAAAGTCTTGTTTCCTCACTGAAGTGATTTCAATGCCAAATGATATTACTTATATTGAGCACCTGGAATTTGCAACAATTTGTTATAATTTGTATATCCCGCCTGCCTCAATTTTCGAAATATACTATAAGAGTTACTTAAATTGCATTGAATATTTATTCTTCTCAATACCTGAAAACGAGCATTTGTGCGTTGTTGGAGACTTTAATCTAGGTAATGTATCATTGTCTTTTATAGGTAATGACATGTTTCTTACTCCTTCTAATATTATTTCTGAAATAGAATATTACATCTTAGATAACATGATATGTTTAAATTTATTCTAGAATTTATTTGCACCATAAACCCTTAAAATTCCATTTATCATTTTACTGTTTCGCTAAAATTTTCTGAAAATGTCGATTTTGATGAACCATTCATTAGGGGATGCATATAGTAATTTTCTTGAAGGGGTATAGTGTGGTCTTGATTTATATGTGTCTTTAAAACATAAGTTAAACAACAATCATCCAAAATGGTTCAATAAATCTTTTCTTCCTTTAAATAAAGCGCACAGATACTTCGGTGAAATGAAGCACTTAGAACTGTATGCTTTTTCAACAATGGCATATGTTACATAATATGCATACACGCATCATAAACTTTTGATTCATGTTGAACAAGTTGTTCATTGGTGGGACCAATAAATTCGGATGCAGGCCTAAATGCTATGTTTTTACACTTTTATGTGTCGCTTAGAATTTTTAACTTAATGAGTGATAGAAAGTAATTTAAAAGCGTCTTTGATTGAAATGAATGGGAGTATAATTAAAGGTGAATATGGCATTTCATCGGGGACCTGCTAAATCTAGTTTAATTTCGTTGCTGATTTAAAGGGTCCTCAACTGCACAGCAAGCCTTGTTGCATGTTCTTTTCTTCTGGGTGTTCGCCCAAGAGAGTTACGTCCCCGCATAGCGTGCATTGCATGTCTAACGAAACAAAAAAGCGCCCAGAAGAGCGTGTAACTTTGAAGGACTTTCATCCTTGTTTATGCTGCGCACCCAGAAAAGTCACATTTCACATTTTCCACCTGCAAAACAGGTGAATGCCGCGCTTTTGCTCATTGGGCCGGCCCAGCCGTAAAAATTCACAAAACAAAAATTCGCATGCCTCCAGAAACGCAAAAGGAGCAAATTATAAGTGTTAACGCTTGAAATCACTCAGCCCCGGACATAGCCCGCTTTTCAGCTTTCTAGCGTAGATTTTCTGATTTTGCCTATTCTTTTCTTATTTTTTTTTCCACTTTCCAACCGGATTGCATTTATGCACTCTCGTTCCACTTTGGGGTTTGAGGTAGCCTTGTTTACCTTAAACAAGTCACCTTCCATTTCCCTGTGCTTCCTCTGCGGCGTCTTTTTATTCTTCTTCTTTTCTTCTCCTCTTCTTCTCTTCTCTTCTTCTTCTGGGTAACTTAAAATTGTGCCGTATACCAGCATCAGATCTGCCCGCTTCGTAATTATATCATTCGCCGAGCATCAAGTGAATTTTTCAAAATTTTCTTTTGCCTCCTTGCTGTTTTTCGTGATCCAGTTTGGTAAAGAGCGGTGGAAAGCGGTGGCATGTCCTTTTCAACTAAATTTACGAGACAGCATGAAGTCGATAAATTTACCAGAGGTTTAATTCGAGGGGTGTTATAAATTTTGGGGATTTCTTCGTCCTTTCTTTTGGACTGAATACCCAGCTAGCGAGTGGGCCAGACGGTCTTCGTCGTCTATTCATGCTTATTTTGCGACAGTTGTGTATGCCCAAAAGTAACGCAAATCTCCAGTTTTCTTACAAGCGAGTAGCTTATATTTTGTCTTTCGCCCTATTGTGTGGTTTGCTTAGAGCACAAAGACAACTGAAAAGATTCCTGGTGAGAATAATGAAACATTTCACTTTATATCGATTTTGCAGAGCGTGAAATTAGAAATTAACTGCGCACCGTTTGCCCAAAGATGTGTTTCGCATTTCACTCGTTTCGTATAACTTATATGAGTAATTTGCGCTTCTTTTGTCTAGTGGCCAGCCCTGGCCACCCTGCTTGCAGAGACACCAGGTTTTATGGGGCCAGCTGGATTACATGCCACGGCGATAAATTTCTTTTTATGGCGCCGTGTTTCTTTCCCCTTCATGGACCGATTGTGTTTTGACGATGTTCGTTTGGAACATAATGTGATAATTTTGAAATATTTTTATGAAAATTTATTAAACCAATACTAAAGCGATTGCCGAGAGCTATATGTGTATGTACATACAAATCGAGGCATATCTAAATAGTTAAGACCATTTAGTGTTACATGTGAGCAGTACTTGTCTAATAAGTTATTTTTTAGTTTCATCATAGCAAAAAAAATACAACTAGTCGTGTCATAAATTCCGTCACAACTTTAAAAAAGCATAAAATCTAAACAATTAAAGGGAATATGTTTATTCCAACGAAATTTATTTTAATAAGATATTGTTAATTAATTAATAAAAGCTTTACTTGAAATGACCTCCTTTAGCTTTTATACAAGCTTTTAAACGTTCTGGCCACTGGTCTATAGCGGCACGCACGGTATTCAACGACATTTCATTTGCTGCTTTCACCAACGTTTTTTTCGGACTGTCCAAATTGCGGTGGGGAGTTCTACAGGCTTTTTTCTCTAACTCTGTCCATAATGCATAATCCAGCGGATTTAAATCTGGGTTCCCGGATGGCCAATCTTCTTGTGCAATAAAATCAGGAATGTTGTTGCGAAGCCACTCCTGTGTGCTTTTTACTTTGTGAGCAGGAGCAGAGTCTTGCTGGAATACCCAATGTTGTCCACCGAAGAGAGTTTGCGATAAAGGTTTCACAACACCTTAGTGATACAATATCAAATGCAAGGGTACAAAACTTGACACCAAAGCGAGAATAGCCGCCATATAGTAAAACTGCGTAACAATTTTACAAGACTGAAGTCTCAAGCAGTTGTCAAGTTAGCTTTTGTTTTTGAGACATTTTTTACTTAAATATTCAAAATTGGCTTTGACTGGATTTTGCAATAATAATGCAGGGAACGTCATGTTTTATTGCAAAACAGTTTTGCAAAGTTGCACAGGTGCAATAATTTCCGCTAAAGCGTGAATACCTCTTATATAAAAATACTTGAATCAAAACTAAACTATAAGAAACAAAAAATCGTAATAATAAGTTCCCATTATTAAAAAGATCGAAAAATAATTGTCAATAAATTTAGATGTCTGGCTATTTGCACCTTCGTAAGTGAAACGTTTTACATGATTTTTTACTAAGTCGATCAATTTTTGAGAAAAATCAATGTAATTCTTCTTATGTAGATTTCTGTGATATCTAAATAAACGAGTTGAATTTTTATTCGTAAGTAATTTATTTATGATTTAGTTCTTGCGCGCAAATAAGGTCTACTACATACTACGGAACGTCAAAATAACTCCACAACTGATTTATCTTTCTTTCTCGATATTGTTGACAATCCGTATGTTCATCTAAAATAATTGTTTTTCGAAATATCATTTCTTTTCGTTATACATAAAACAATTAATTCTTAAAAGTGCTGCAATGACTATTTCTTAGAAGAATTCTTCTTTTCTCAAATCAACCGTTTCATCAAAAATTCGCAACTGAAAATTGTATATCCTTGAATAGGGGCGCACTCAAAAACGAATAAATTTTATTTTAAAATTATCACAGAAATAACAACTATATAAGGAACGTTTTGGAAAGCTGACATTTTCAAACAGAATTTCGTGCCAAATAATCGGTTTATAAGTAATGAGATGTCGGTGATTAAACCTGCAGTTAATAAAAATATTTGGTAATAATACCAAAATCATTCCTTCATTCGAATCAAAAGAACTTACTTTTCTAAAATACAATATAGGTCCCTACAAGCGGTAATTACGCGTGACGGCTAGTCCAGTACTGTGAAACTCGATTCGACAGCCAAGCCAGGTGTATTTGCCACTGTGCTCTTCCTCTGATAGTTTCACCAATAAGAGAATAACAGCTTTGTCATAACCCAAAGATCATGAATTACTAGATGTGACACTCTCTATACAAGCTTGAAGCTCTAACCCATATGCAACTTCTAAAACTGCCCGGGAAAATTTTTTCCATTAGAGAAAGTAGCAAAGAACTATTGCTTCCTATGCCTTATCTAAATTCCAATAAGAACGAAAGAGATAAGAATAGGCAGCCAAAAATTCTCATCTACAGCACTTATAGTGTAGGCAATAAAATGCAACGTTTTTTTGTCACGTATTTTTAAAGGCGGGCCAATCTGTTGGGTCCGCTGTGTGCCTCTGCACGTATGGTGTTAGCGCCGTCCCCAGGCAATGTTCCAGCATAGGGAAATCCTGAATTGAGAATGGGGAACAGGCAGGTAGCACACTCAGAGCATATATACGGATGCGGGCTGCTTACATTTTTTCACTGTGCATTTTTAAAGGCGAGCCAAACGTATTCGAACGTGTGCGCTGCGTTGGGTGGTGAAACGTGATTTTAATTTTTGTTCCGCCTCCCCCTAAATTTTTGTCTTTCTCTCACGCGTGACCTCTTTATTACTATCCACTTTTAGCAAAATCTGCAAGGTCGGTGGACTAAGGAGGTCGAAAAAAGATAAGGGACTACGTCACGAGTGTCCCATCTAGTAATTCATGATCTTTGGTCATAACCCTACCCTGTCACAATCGTATCTAGTCTACCCTATACTCTCCAGGTCAGTTAATTATCTGTAGCTGCATTTTAAACAACTATAAAATATTTTAATTGAGCTTCCTAGAACCACTAAAGCATCTTCCTTAAATTTCTGTAAGGAGACTAAAACCCGTCGAATCAATTCCACTAGTCACTCGCATTGAGAAAAAGACAAAATTTAAATATGGGATGGGGAGGTGAGTCCAAAAAAGAAGTGCATTACCGAGTGTCAAATTTATAAATTTACCACTGTGGGCTTTGCAGCAGGGCAAAAAGTGACGCCATAAGTCGGCGGATATCTCTTTCACCGGAACTATCGTGCTCCAATACGCTCCAATTTGGATCGTCAGAACCGCGGCGAGCAGCATAGGGATGAAGTACAACACAGCAGGAGCAGCACCGCCAGTAGCACCAACAGCAGGCCGCAATGAATGGTGCGCATCGTCCCTACTTTGGACCTTTCCCAGTTTTCAGTCGGCTAGGGAAAAGTTTTGTTTTTGCATCTGTTACAACTTCCCTGAATCCGAGACTTGTTCATATGCCTCCGATGAAAAAAAAAAAAATTACCACGAAAATAGTCCCCAGCGGGGTTCTTGCCGAACAAACCTCTGATAGGGCGAGGGCGAAACGTCGGCTGCATGGAAACTTTCTGCATAGGATTATGTGCCGAACATAAAATCATGTTGTGCATTGAATAATAAAGTTCCAACTTGTCGTGATCCCTAGCTAGACGCGCTCCCCACTCGAGAACACAAGGATAGGACCCCACCCAGATCCGGTCGTGGGTGGTGGACATTTTTGCTTTCGGGCTCGACACACATGGGACGGGCAAACATTGGTTAGAGGACGGAGTTAAAAATTTCCCCAAACTCCCTCGACTTATGGCTATTTTTTCGGCGAGTGTGGAAGTACGTGATTTCTTAGTCGGGAAATTCCCGGAATCAGCCCGCCTTTTTTTCGCTCGTTTTGTTTATACTTTTTACAACGGGCCGCGTGATCCCAGTTCCCCTTATATATTATGCATGCTGAATAGTAGCCCGTTACGTAAACCAAAAATTGTAAGAATCCCGATGAATCCTCGGCGGATAGAACAAAGAGCATCAAATCAAAAAAAAAAAAAAATCCCAACACTTCTTATTCATCGTTATGCGCCCCTTCTGGTTGCTTAGAATGCTCTTGGAATTTCAGAAAAGGATTTTCCTGTGCTGAAAACAAGAAACCAACGGCATAGATAACGATTGTTTAATGACTCTCAACTTTACAGGGATCACAAGGAAACTCATGGAGTACATGGCACTGGGCTCAAACATTTGGCTCTTCGCACTTTACTGAAATTCCAGGAAACTTTTGCATTCGACTCAGGCATACACCGGGCCCGGGCGGGAATTTTTGTTTGCTCTGGCCGCGTTCGGCTCTTGATTTTGAACCCGAAAAACTTCAGAAAATCCGCCCGGTGGGCTCACGGTCGCGCTATGACTTTCAAAGTCTTATTTAATGGGGACATGAATTTGTGGTCAGAATTTGAAATGCGTATGCAAATGAGCCCTGCTGCCCGAGGATCACAAATCTCCGAGATTTTTGGATGATTTGATTTACGACCACTGCTACTGGAAGAACATCCGGTATCCCGGAAGCACAGCGACGGCGAGCGCCACATGAATTATTTCCGATATAATCTCTGAGCCTTTCAAAACTTGAGGCGAAAGTCTTGCAGTGGCCGGAGTAAGCAAACACTAAATGTTGCCCTGTCCACTTTACGGAGCTATGGTGGCTCGTCCTTTGCACGCATATGTCCTGCTGCCAGTTTCTGGCATTTCATGAAATCGTCGACTTTACGGCCAAACGTTGCGGAAGAGGTTATTTTATACAGAGCATAGTGCATCGAAGCAACTTAGGGCAACGTACAATAAATCGTACTTGAAATAGGTGGCAGATTTCAAAAGGATATAAAAGCTGTACAAATGGCGTCCTCTGTTGACCTTGAAAGTCATCTATCTGGCAAATAGCTTTGGTGAAGATTTGGATCGATTTTTTAGAGGGCCCTTAGGTTAAAGCAAAACATACGTATTGCAAAATTGTTTACATATGCGCACGGCCTATCATAAAATTAGTAGAACCAAAATCCATGGAAATTAAAATTCAGTATATTTATTAAGCGAATAAATTACTACATGAGGTTATAAATAAAAAAGCATTGCACTATCTATACAATATCAGTTCCTTTTTTTAAAAAAAACAAGATACACAACTAAAATCATAATTGTAATACAAATACACAAACTAAAATCATAATTCAATTGTATATGTTGTGCCAAAATATATTTTAGTGTGCACTTTCTTTCACTTTTCTTTTTTGTCTTCTTCTTCCTTTCTTTCACAAAGTATTATTCTTGGCTTTAATCGATGCACATACATGTATGTATGATAGTTTACAAGTTCAGCGATATCATCATCATCAGTTCATAAAAACCAATATGAATCCACAAATATATTTAGTATTAATTGACCAAAGTGGATGGTATAACTATTTATTTGATTATTATTCAAATATTTAACAATTCTCTTAGGTTGTTTCAAGTTTTCGAAGATGTCAAAAAATTCGCTTCTCGACCCATTCTTATATAATGCTAGACAGTGCGTTCCTGGTCCAGAAATAGGATGTAGGAATACTTAATAATAATATCGCATCCATACTTTTTTACCTTTTTTGGAAGACCATCAGTAGCATTACGTAAGTCGAGTTCATTATGTGGTCTTTTGCGTAGCATTTTAAAAAGTTTTTTGATGATGGATTTAAATAGAGTGCTAAACCCTTTTTATAAGTTTTAGAATACAATCCGCAACCATGTTTACCTAAAACAATTGGTGATGTCTGTTGCTTTCTTTGAGTTGTTATAGAGCATCAGCAGCAGTTCGTGTACTCATACCAAATTTAAGCTTAGTTTTCATTGCGTTTGGTACGAACCACGAGTCTTTTGATTTAGCTCTACTCCAAATTTTTTCAACTAATAACTAGGTATAACATATGATCATATGTCGTTTTTATGTTGTGATTAAGTGATATCATGCTCCTTACAAGCACCGTCTAAAGGATTTTTGCCTGGCTCCCTTTGAGCTAATCTTTCTTGAAGCTTAGTACCAGGTCCACAATACTGATAGCCGGGAATGTGTAGTTCAAATAGTAGACTTTTTGTAGTATTTAGTATTCCTTTTTCAATTCTTCTTTCAGACATTTGCATCTATTCTGTGAGCCTGCTAATTCTAAATATAGTGGGATATGTACGAGTATGTCAATTATGCGATGAAACTCAATTGTTCTAGACCTAATATATGTAAGTGTAACGGTAAGAATTCCTACACCCATTATAAACGAGATCTACTTTTTCAATTACTTTGTTTCGAATTTTGGATATAAATCGAACTGAACTGAAGATACCTTCGCTCCGGATCGAAGTTTCACTCCCGGAGTTAAAATCTCTTATTACTGTAGTAGGTGAAATATTACCCCGCAGTATACGGAGTATTATTGTTGGACCAAAACGAATCTGATGGTGATGGAAAGTTTTAATAACCTCTACGTTACTAAAAATTTTTTAAACATTAACTAAGTTGATCTGATTTCATTTAATATAGGATCAAAGATCTAAGAGGATTTGGCTAAAAGTAAGTCCAAGAAACTTTCTTAATACATGCAAGTAGAGTTTGTATCACTGCAATTGCGGAAATTTTTGGTTTAACCCCAAAGCAGGCACACAAGGGATCATGCAGGTCAAGCTGTGTATTTATTTGAAAATGAATAGAAAGTAAGCAGACCTCATTTTCAATGAATTTTATCCGATAAGTCACCTCCGTTATTTAGTAGTTTGATAAACAAAACAAAAATTTTCTGTGGGTGTCATCCTCTTTCCTTCCACCTAATTAAAGTTCTGGTTCTGCGCCTACTTTTTATACCTTTTATAACACAGTTGAATTGATTCATTCGAAAAGTACAGGCTACCCGAGTAAACGTTTACAAAAATTTATAAAATTGCATTATATATTATAAATTCTTTCTGAATGCGTTCATTATTCAAATCATCATCATTGAAGCGATTCATTTAAATATTTGTTATTAGGATTATTACTTTTCAGAAATATGCAGGAAACGCAATAAAATTGAAATGGATAATTGTTCTATTTTAATAAGTATAGACATTCCAATTTATTACATGCTCACTCCGTTTTAATACGGAATATATTTTCATTGAATAAGTTAATATTAACATTTAAAATGATTTATAAAATGCCATCTTTAAATGACATTTAAAGCACGACGTAACAACATAATTTAGAGCTATACAAAAAATATAAATTAAATACATTAGTAATATGGTAAACAAATCATATATGATATATATAAACTTTTTTCGCGATATTATAAATTGCTAAATAATGAGTAGTTTAATTTTTCTTAGTAAATAATTTGTTACTATTTACTGAGTAAAATTTTATTAATATAGCCAAGCTCGATTTACCAAGCTAAGTAAGCTAACTATATATAAATTGAATTTGATAATCTAACTATAGTAACTTTTTTATTAAAATTTATATCTAGACTTGCTGTGTCTACAACTCCGTTCGCGTGGACTTCAGGTAATGGCATGTCCTAGGAAATAAATTATCTGTTTTTCTGGTATAAATAGTGTCCTATATTGTTCTCCACCCTTTACTTTAGTTCTGTGCTAAATTTCACCCAAGTCAGGTCAGTTGTTTCCGCGTGTATGGTAGACTTCATACGCGTGAAATTCGCGCTTTACTTATAAAGATTTTTTATATAGTGGGTTGTGAAAGATTTGACCGTTTTCTATGGTTAAACCTAAAAGTATCATACATGGTTAAACTTATCAAAAAAGCAAAAATCTAAATTACAGAGCAAGTCAATCTTTCGTAATCGTAAAGTGTGTTTTGTAATATTATCACAAAAATTAAAATATATATGATATCACCGTGTGATCGTGTCACTGAGGTAAATTTCTGAAAAATGACGATAGCACGTTTTAAAAATGAAGGACCACTATCTATTTCCTTTTCGAACTACACTATAGTAAAAAATACTTCTTAAATTTTATAGTATTATATCCCGAAAACCGATTTCGATGAAATAAAGCCTATAAGAGTACGTTGCTCTGAGCTAAGCTTAAGTTACTTGTGAAAACATCATGAAACCCGTCCAGTAGTCGGAGATTAGCGTGTACAAACAGACAAACAGATAGACAGACAACATTTTTAAAAAGGCCTTTTTGTATTCTCTTAGCATTTCCACATTACCCACAATTACTTTGTGATAAATATTTTCTTTGTAAAGTTATAAATTTACTCTCATCGTATAGCGGTTCAAGTTTATTTAAATTTAGATTGCATTTATGGCAAAAAAGAAAACATTACATATCATTTCTTTATTTTTGAACAACAGTCATCTGTTTGACAAAAATTCACCCGTACAACTGTTGAACTGGGTCAAAAGCGGAAGTTTGCTTGCAAAAACACATCTAATATTACGAATATAAATTTTGAAATTCCATTTGGTGGTAAAGTAGTTCTATCTCCCTATTTTCCTATAATTTTCCGCAAAAAGAACCGTCCGCATAACTCAAAACTTCTTTTATAGAAAATTAACAAATCGAGCGAACTAGCACACTGAAACTATTGCGTTTTTTTCCGGTTGGTTCTATCCACTTTTTGTACTGTCTGGTTGAACTGATATAAATCTAAAAACAATTTTTTAATTGAAAAAATTTCCGGGGGAGTCCACCCATGTCGCATATAGAACCAAATGGTTATGTACACCGAAAAAAATCTTTCGTCGTCGTTTCGTGAAAACGGAGCAGTTAAATAATACACGGGGGTGGAATGGAAACACAGACATTGCTAACGCTATTGTAGTCCAAATGAATTTATCTCGCTATTTTGCTTCAATGTCTCGGTCCCTGGTACTTAGGAATGTTCTTTTTTTTGCCTTGGCAACGAAAGTTTTCGAGGATCACACATATACTTGTGCACGTATTTTCATCTTGATACTTTCCTTCACGGAGCATCAAGCAAACATCTGTTGAAAGAGCCAGATGTTGACTACGACTTTTGTTTCAGGGGACGAACGACAAAAACACACTTGTTCAATTCTATTCGATTTTCATTATGTGAAGTACACGAATCGTCCGGGATGGAGCCATTAGGCAATCAACTGGATCAATTTTCTGTGCAGCTTAGGCCCGTTCGGGTGAAACGCATACCCACCCACAAATTTCAACAATTTTAGGCCGGGAGCCCGCAAATTACAGAGCTCGTCTGGCACTGAATCAAGGGACCGAATCTCCTCCCACTAAATGGAATAGAGCAGTTACCAAGGCACAAAAGGAGCGACGGAGGATTTAAGAAGAATTGATGGATCAATTGATTTCAAGCTTCTCTTGCATCCCTGGGACTCTGCCAGGGCTACGTTCCTCAATCCCTTTAAGCCAATGCTCATGAAATTTTTTGCCGCTCGGTTGGTCCGCCGTCATTTGCCTGTACCGCTTCACCCCCACTAGAAAGGAATTGCCTGGAATTTCTTTAATCGAAATTCGTGCGCTTAATTTGCCTTATCTCTCTTATTGATAAAGATGACAGCCCTAATAACGCGAGCAAGTTACTTTCGCAGCCCCTCGAAGGCGAAGGAAAAACTAAGCGTTTTAAAGCAATTATCGTGAATCTTGGACGAACCTTAGGTACATAAGATAAACTAAGTGACAAACCGAGTTTTACATTATAAGTTCCCAGCTTCTTTTCATTATATTAACGGCACTGTATCAATTTTGAATAAAAAATTACTTCCGTAACAATCTTAAAGTAAAATTAGCATTATAACCACTTCTAGTATATGATGGATCCAAAATGCTTGATTTTTTATATTAGCTTTTATTACAATCTAATTGAGATTGATGGTTAAATTGGTGCTCTAAGTAGAATCACAAGGAATTCTGTAATTATTATGTTTTGAAATGTATTTTAGAATTTAATTTTTTGCATTCCAAAAATGTTTTAAGCTCTTCAGATACTAATTTTTAAAAGGATGAAAAATAGCTTCATGCTTTGTATGAATACATATTTATATTTTTTTATCGACAATAATTCAGTAAGCAAAACAATTGGATATACAAAATAAAAATCAAATTCATAGTATATTTGGCCGTAAAGCGTAGTAAAAAAGTGCCATGGCTTCTCGATGGTACAGTAGACATGAATATGTCTTATATAATAAATGAAAAGATAGATTTAAATGGTTTTATGTATTTTTTCGATCTGTTATATACACTATATACATACAAAGATACATAGATTCATAAGTATATACATACATTCAAACTTATACATACATACATACAAACACATACATAAAGTTATGTGATGTTCAAGGCGAAGTTGTGGACAGAAGAGGACGATGGGTACTGAAATACGAGATGTACGCTTTTGTTTCAAGTTTTTACATATGGCGAGAAAGAACTACGTCGATACATGTTGAATTGCGCGTTGTGGAAACATCAAGATCGTTATTTTTTAAGATACTTACACAGTATTCGTGTTTAAAAGTGAAAACCGCTACGTAATAAAACTATTAAAAATGCAGTGAATGATAACTGGTGATGATTTGAGACGTTTTTCGACAATGCACGTGTTTCTGAAACCACGTGCATACATCTGCGCATAATTACTGCGCACAAAATATCATGCCATCGTTAATGACTCATTAGTGCGGGCCTCTGTTAGGCCCACTGCTACCCCCACTACGCACATACCTAGATTAGGACCCAGCCCCCAAACTCAGTAATTAGTCACAGCCACGATTTTTGTTCCGCACATTCTTTCAAATAGACCCCAGGGATAAGACATATTCATGTCAAAAAATTAAAAAACTAATATTACAAATATTATTTTTAATAAAAGGTAATTCTTAAATCTTTCTACATTTTGGACATCCGGTAATATATTCATCAAACACATACATATTAACGATGCTTATCTATGAAACTAAAGAAAACCTTACGGAAATTAAACACAACTTTGCAATACAGGTAACTCTCCTAAAACATGGGAGAAAGCATACTAAAATTGCCCTTGTTATGCGATCCCGTCATACGATATTTAGAAAAAAATTAGTATAAGAAAATAGATTATATTCCAAAAATAAGAAAAAGGAAAATTATACTATATTTTTATAATTAATGAAGATTTTCTTTTTTAAAACACGGCCGTTCAAAGGTATTGTATACCAGACACACTAGGCTGTTTACTAAGTTTCGTCGTTCAATATTAGGTTCGTCATTTTATTTTTCTAAATGTAGTACTAGTCTTTTATGGGTATGTGTAAAATTTCATGTACGAGGTTTGTTCAGTAAATAAAGTGACTTTTTATTTCTTTCGAAAAATATTTATTTATTCATTAATATCTGTTTTGTTCTCTTCAAAGTAATCCACCAGATATAATGAACTTATGCCAACGCATTTTCTAAATCTTCGAAGCACTTCTGGTATACGCTTTTTGGTATGGCCTTGAGCTTTTCCAGCAATGCGGTCTTTATCCTCAATCGTGGTAAATCTCCGTCATTTCATAGGATTGGGCTTTAGTTTCGACGTCATAACCATATATACATGTTTCGTCGCCAGTTATGAACCTTTTGAACAAATCTAGATCGTTGTTGATGTCATGCAACAGCTCCCGAGTGACGCTCATGAGACGGTCCTTTTGATCAAAATTTAGCAATTTCGGAACAAACTTCGCGTTTCGTGCCCAAAACATCCGAAAAAATTGTGCGGCATGAGGCAACTGATGTTCTCACGCCCTCGGCAACTTCTTTAATAGCACTTATTTTAATTTTTCACACAAAATTTTATACAGATTCTTTAATCCTTTTCTTCGATCGCCAAGCACCAAAACACGTTTAACCTTTACATCTGTCAAAAACAAAGTGTAATGGCTTATAATGGCAGCAAATTTTGGAGACATGTGTACCAACATAATAAAAAAAATCGAAGATCGAAAATTGAAAACCGAAAAGCGAAAATCGAAAATCGAAAATGGAATGTACGTAGCCCACGAAATTTGAAGTCACCTTATTTATAGTATCTCATAAAATCTATTAGATCTGTCAATTCATTCATATTAGGTCTACCGGAAAGTTCTGTCCGATAATTTCGTTTCAAGTTTGACTATATTTGGATATGTTTGTTTGAGTTATATGTGGCTATATATCTTTATAATTGCATTTATTATGTGCCTTTCGAAATTAACTACAACAAAGATAACTCATGTCATTGTCAGCGTATCGAACCCGAAAAACATGCCTTCTTCACCTCTACACCGAGCTTGAGCCTTAAAAAGAGAATACTGTGTATATGATGGGACATGCAAGGACCAATCCATTATGAGCTTTTGGAACCCAAGAAAAAGCTAAATCGGAGAAATACAGTCAACAAATGGACGAGTTAACAAATTCCAAGAAAAAAGGTTGAAAATATTAATAGGAAAGAAATTATACTGCATCACGATAATGCTGAACCACATGCTGTTTTGGCGACTCGTCAGAAAATCTCACAGCTAGGATGGGAAATTTTTCCGCATCGACCATATTCCCCAGACCTTAACCATCAAATTTTCACCTATTCCTTTTTTTACAAAATTATTTGATGAGAAAAAAATTCAAAAATGAAGAAAACGTTTACATTTCCTAGTAGTGCTGCTGTAGTTTTTCGCATCCAAAGATTTTCTTCAATAATAGGTTTTATAAATTGCCATCATGCTGGTAAGATGTCATAAAGAACGATGGAAATTATATCGTACAATAAATCTGGTTAAATATGTAAAAAATTGTATCATTTTTTTCCTTTTCAAACACGGACAGAACTTTCCGGTAGATCTAATATTTACTGCTATTCAAAGTTAACGTGTAACAGTATTTTTGTACAATGGAACAACTTGAATATCATGGAGTTAAAAATTTTTATTTTTGGAAATTTTAGCACCAAAATAAGTTCATGTACGATTGTTAAAAGACTTTTTACCTTTAATGGGAAGGAAATTGTATTTAAAAGTGGTCAAAAAATTCTTGAAGACGATCCACGTGAAGAACGTCTAAAAAGTACAGCGCACAAAGTAAAACACCAAAAATTATAGGATATGATTTTGCAAGGTCATCGATTAACCGAGAGATTTTTAGTAGAAACCATAGGTATATTATTAGGCAGTGTGAGTATTTTGGCTGAAGTTTTAGGTTACAGAAAGATATCTGCAAAATGGATAACACATTCGCTAACATAAATACACTCGTATGCCATTTTTTCAACAAGATTTCGAGTATTTTAGAAAGGATAAAAAGGATTTTGTGCGTCGTTTTATTACTATAGATGATACTTACTTGGGTCTACCGTCATGATCATGATCATGAGTTAGCGTGCTGAAATGAAGAAAAGAATGAAATGAAAGAAAGACTTGATTTTAAATAATTGCAATATGTTAATGCAAATAGAATACGAGTTTAACTCATAAGAGTGGATTCGTGTTAAAGGGGAGTAATTTTAGGATCGAAATTCAGGCATTTTCTTTCCAGAATCAGTAAAACATATTTGATATTTTTTCTTGTTCATTTATTCAACCTTGTTATGCTATGTTGTTTGAATATTATATATTTAATTTATTGAAAAAAACTTCCAAGAGCTCGGGATAGTTAGACCGTACGTAAGTATAAACGGTGTTTCCAACTGCAACCCTCTACGTTAACTGAAACATAAATTTCGAAATTGCTATCCTGTTGACCATATGTCGTGGTGCTGAGTGGTTAAAGCATTGAAAAGTTTTGCAGTTACGCAGGAAAAAGTGTGATTTTGATTGTTTTTTGCCACTTAAGAGATTGTAAAGTAATCGTATTAACACAATCGCTCTACCGGATATAACGTCAACCATATTGAAGGTAAAAGTTTAAATTGAATTACACTTGTCCGTCAATTTACGCACTAATTTTTTTATGCGAGTATGTTTTTTACGCTACAAATTTACCACATTTTACGAGGCACTTTTTATATGCAAAATTAATTAATGCGATCTCATTTTGCGCGGTTAGAAACATACATACATTCTGTATTCGCAACTAATAAGGACTAGCTAAGGTAGATTTGAAATAAAATGGATAATACTACTGCTTTAAGAATAACCTGTTAACATATAATATATTTCGACGGAAGTTTATAATTTTAGCCACAGGTACTTTTCCAGGTATACAATTAACAATTTTGTATAGTCAATGTCAACCCAGTTGGTATAGTAACTTAAAATTTCTTTCGTTATACAATAATTCGCAAATAGTGTTTAAATGGACGGTATAAATAGAATTTATGCATATATATTATTTTAAAAACAATTCGGAAGTGGCGTTATAACTGTACTAGTTATTATAGTCATTATACCATACGTGTACTTGCAATAAAAAAAGCTTGATATGATACCTTCTATCAAGGTATATTAAAAATAAATATTCAGATATTGGAACAGTATTTTGGTGCATTTAATTTCTATAGCCCAACTCTTAGATATTAAATCTCATTAAAATTTCTTGAAATAAAGAAATTTCGGTAACAAATATGGCGCCATTTTTAAATCCGCAAATAAAAGGTAGTCTCTATATGTCAAGCCGGAATATGTAATGCCTTCACTCAAAAAATGAAAATGGTCGCACTAAGCGTTTAGACGTGATTGAGTAAAAAACCATCAAATGAACTTTTGATTTAAATATGTAGGGGAGGCTGGGGTATAACGGGCATTCGGGGCATAACGAACTCCCTTATTATTGGCTAATCGAATGCGGCCATGTTTGAAACAATAAGCATTCACTAATGTTTACGGAGGCAGACTGTTGCACTGGGAACGTGGGTTTCTGCTTGTAAAAAAGGAATACATAATTTTTGCTGCTTTGATGAAATTTTCAGAAAAATTGAGAACGTCTGAGAGCTGTAATTACAAAGTGATTTAAAAACGTATTTGAAGTCGAGGTAAGTAAACGTCAGATTAAGATGAACAGATAATTTCCCGAGCCCGATGTTTTGCTACAACAAATTTCACATGTGATTTCAAAAGTGATGTAATTTAACAAGTATGGTTATTTTTATATTTTAAACAATATTATCACATCATCTCGCATTTTGGAAACTACATCATTTCTTGAAGGCTAAACGCTACTAAAAGTTAAAAAAACAGAAATCTGCAAAATTGAGTCCGCCGAAAGTGACAATGACGAAGATTGCTTGCATTTTGGGTACTGATATTCTCAATCTAGAGAAGATTGGGTCTGAGAAGACGATGACGACAAAGAATGTTTTTTTTATCTGCCCATTGGGCCCCGTTTATGCCCATTATGCTCCCGTCGAATCGGGAGTAATTTGAACCCCTTACGTTGCGGAGTGAGTGCACTTAATGTGGGACGCTGAATAAGGTATTGATAGGATATTTAGAAATATTTTAGCCAATAGGAACTCTAGATGTAAGAATATTTTTGAATAAATAGGCTAGGAAATTCTTAATAAATCGGAATTGACTGAAAAGACACCAAGCCTTTCACTTCGGGACCGTGCACTCGTGCTGCCCGATCAATTCCCTAGAGGTTCCTGCTCGAAGAGAGCTGCCTCATAAACTCCACTGGGAAAGCTGCTCGTAAGAGCTAACCAATTCCAGAGGAGACATACCACAGAAGAGTACGAATCCAAGCAAGTACGTTTAGCGTACTACACTACGTTCTATTACTACATTAAATAATTAAATAATAAATCATCTTATGAATTAAAGCATTTTGACTTGATTAACAAAATTCTCATTATGCCCCAGCTTCCCCTATACATGTATAAATTATTTCGCCACTTTTAAACATTCATTCACTGAAAACTAATTTATTTAAATAAATAAACCTGATTTTGTTGACAAAATTAGATGTAAATTCAAATGCTACAATAATTACATTTTTGTTAACCACCATTATCAAACTATTTATTTACTTATTGCCCTATCATAATAAAGAGTTAAATATTTCATTTAATATTAACTAAGTTTATGCTATTGAAAACTCTATAAATAAAATACAGGCATCCTTTTAAATTTACTAAATTTGAATAGCACGGTTAAAACTTTCAAGGAACAAATCAACCAGTTATTCGACAGATGCTTGTATACATTTTTTAAATATGGCCATTTTCGAAAATTTAAGATGGTGTAAACACTAAAACACTTTTCATCAACTTGTTAATAAGTTGACCATAAGTTTCGCCCTTTTCTAATATTTTATGCAAAAATTCATCTTGTATTTTAGCCCATTTGCACCATAAAGCTTTTCCATTGTTTGTGACTGACATGGTGGCGAACGTTGAAGAAATGGCAACGACTTTTCATGCAATGTACATAATTGTAGTTATTTATAATTTTATATTTTACACTGCTTGAATATCCATTTAATTTATCATATATCATTGGAACATTTCGGTTAAATGGTGTAATTTATGGTGCATCAATCAATGAATTTGCTAAAACGACCAATGTTATAATAAGGAGTATTGGAAAATATTCTAGGGATGAGATTTATAGAATTCTATGTATTTGTGTGTATGCCACCCCCAATTTTTATGTTTATTCCTAAAATTCGACCTGTAGCTCGGGGCGTTTTATGTACCATATAACAATAATTAAATTTACGTCGAAAGCTTCTCAGACATATGCAAGTTGGCAATAGGTGCTTATGGATTGCGCTTTCTCCACTCTTCTGTCATGAGTACAAAATCAACTTTGCCATATCCCGGCACGACCACCACCATTAAAGTAAGGTGGAGTTTGTAATTTCAATGGAAAAATGGTTATCAGTCCCCCTAACAAAACGTGTAGCTCATTTCGTTCCCGCACACTTTGAAAAAAGGGCGCAAATTTTGCGTAAGCCATCGGCTCAATACGGGGCAATATGAGATTATTGGACTATGGCCAAGAAACGGTAGCGGGATTGGGGGATGCTACTGACGCACTTCCTCGATATTTAGAGCGTTTAGATAGGTCGATATATGTAGACTACCAATGTGTGTAATTTTTGAGTTTATGCTTGCATATCTAACGATTTATTTATTTTTGCCCTTTACAGATACACCATCTTTTGCAATTTCACGTACGCCCGGTTTCGGTTATCCCCTGCGAGAAGGAATCGAAGTTTCTCTTAAATGCGATGTTGATTCAAATCCGCCCAGTACACCGCGTTGGCAGAAGGATGACGGCGATACGCCGGTGAGTTTGAAAGCTTTTTGAATTTTTAGTAATATATATCAATTAACTCCCCAAATAAGAGGATTATAAGCATTTAAATATTCTTTCCTATTGTGCAAATAGGGCAATTTTTTGTACCTTATTTTTCGTGGATAATGCTATTCATTAATAGCTTCAGGGAACGATGAAAAAGGTATTCAGATTTATTTACGAAATTTAAGTTAAATATCTGGGAAAGAACCGAAAAATTGTGCTTCTTAATTCATTACTTCTGATCGCAAATTAACAGTTTTATAAAGGTTTTATCACTCATGTGACCCTACAAGCAATAAAACCGATCCGAAGACCATATATGCCTTATTAATTTATTAATTTATTTGCGACAAGTGCTCTTACTTGGATTTCCTAACAAAGTAAAATTAAAGACCCAACATCGAATAAATTTTTGAAAATAAAATATATCCCGTTGTGCATTCAAATTTAGTGATTTATAATTATGTTCTGTGTATATTGTTAAATAAAGAATACCTTTCCTTACCTTTACTCTCAATTACTTTCCTTGTGAATGCTTTTGGAGCCAAATAAAAAAGAAAGTAGGAATAAAATATGTGGGACACCGAAAAAAAAGAGCGGTGAAATTCATTACCTCCGTTGTCATCTGAGACAAGAAAAATTATGTCACCCTTTAAAGTAACAACCATGAAATAAAGGAGTCCCATAAGTTTCCTGACAAAATCTTCCATTATCTTGCGCTTATCCCATCCCGAGGTACATTGAGTCTTTGGCCCTGTACATACGAAACTCCATACCATCTGGCAGGCTAAATTTCCTCACCTCAAACGGAGCTGAGGATCAGGATCCAAACAGACGACCCCATCCGTTCAGCCCAAAAATATTTTATTACTTGCCCTTTCCATCTGAACCCTTTTCCCACCACTTCATGCATGTTCCCGTATATATATCTCCATACCCATGTCCTGTGAGTACGATGAAACCACCCACAGATCGGAGCTGAAAGATATTAACACGTCTCCATGCAAATCTACTTTCAGGTGCCACAAACCGGCGATGGTTTTCTAAACTTCACGTCAATTCGGAGGGAGCATTCCGGTTGGTACAAGTGCACTTCACGCCACCTCAATTTCCAATACTCGAGCATCGGCTACTACTTGAGTGTCAGGTGTAAGTATCTTGCATAGAGTGTTCTGGGCGGCTTCTACTGGCCGCCTATAGCACTCATTTGAATTTATGATAGTTAAGGACTTATAGCAAAACACCTGACAAGCTTCCAGTTCCGGGATAGTTAGTGGGTTTTCCTGCTATGAAAGGGTAAGGGTAAGGTTTTTGATGGGATTATTTGTTCCTCCTGGGACTGACCTAAAATATAGAAGCTATTTTTATTTATTAGTTCTTAATTGTAATTAATATAGTTCTTAATTTGATATGCCGCACAACTTCGATTTAAAATATTTTAGAAATATCTTACAAAGTCCAAGCTCTTAATGAAATTATAAGCATTAGGGGAACAGTGTTCTCGTCATCATAAAAACAAAATTTTATAATGTATAAATGTTTCCGAACGCACAACAATACTGCCTATATAAGAAAGTCTCAATGTAATAATGCAATTTTTTGTTATATCAATTTTAGCAAATCGTAACGAGAGTTTTTTTTTTTTTTTTGTAATACCTACTCGCCTATAAGAGGTAGGAAAAATGGTGAAATTTTAAGACGTTTAAAAGGATGAAATCTTAAACTGGTTTATTTAGGTATAAATTCGATATATTTGGTTAATTTATAATATTATAAATGAAAATAATTGTTATAATTTTTGAAAATATGATAATTTTCGAAGCAATTCGTTTTATTTTACCGTATTGGGGTCTTCCTTTTTCTATGGCAGAATGCAGAAGTGCAATAATCCCCAGCAGCAGGGCCTTTCGGCTGGTAAAGGTTAATGTTTTAATAACCGTATGCATACTTTAATTGTACATTAAAGTATGTTATATGTGTGAAAAAAAGATGGTCCATGCGGGGTTAATGGGATTAAATTACTCAGCCAACTGAAACATAATGCAAGTTAAAGTAGCAAAACCGAATTTAGCACTTCAAATCGACGGATATAAAACAAAATTTACAACTATATATAGCAGTAAAAAATGTATAATTATTATAACATTTTTTGGTTTTTAATTTATGAGAAAGAAAATTTGAAAAAACATTCTTAGGGGGCATCCATTAATTACGTGAGCTCTTTTTCGGTCAGTTTAGACTCTTCCCCCCCCTTAGGTGAGATTTAGTGAGATTTGCTTGGACCCCCCCTCCCCTTACGTGAGATTGACGTTAAAGATAAGTAACGAGTTTGAACGACTTTGTATTTATTATTTAGGTTTTCTTTTCGCAGTGAGAAATTCTGCGAATTGACTGGTAAAATGAGTAGCGCTCGGCACTTGTCGTAATTCGGAGAATCCGTGCGTAGGGAATAATCGATACGATGCCTATACTATTGTCTTTTCTTTTAAATATCCGAACCATTTTTTTTCTTTTTTTTTTATATTACTCTCGTACTAAATGATATTAATAGCCATGATATTTATTTTAGCGGGTAAAATGAACACTCAAAATAATTTTTGTTTTATCTGTAATATTTTATATTTTTTAAAGTTAACGTGAGATTTTCGATTATCCCCCCCTCGGTTTAAATGAGATTCGGTGAGATTTCATTGAGCCCCTCCCCCTCTATTCTGAGATCACGTAATTAATGGATGCCCCCTTATCCTACTTATGTTAATGCTCATTTGAATCAATTAATTAATATCGATTTGATCGTATGTATTGTTTTTTTATTTAAGCGTTTGGAAATACTACACTGAGATTTACAGTGTGAAGACAAAAGTAAAAATTTATTAAGAAATTACAATTACTTTTCTCTAAACATTGAGATAAACAAAGTTCTAGAGAAAATCTTTAAATTTTCAAATATTATAAAGACAACTGATTATACTTATATAAAACATGTATTAAACTATTTCTCATAATTTTTTCAGTTTCAGCTACTTTAAAAATTTTTTTTAATGTAGAGGAGATCCAATTTCGTTTAAAGGAAAATAGAAAATATTATTCACTCAACTCAGCGTCCCAATATGCGTTCTATTTATGAATAAATAGGTCTATCTCAGTAATAAGTTCCCTATTTGCATTTTTTTTTTGTTATGTTATTAAAGCTGATATATTTTGTTTTTGTTTTATTTACGATAATGTTCTTTTTAAATAAATATATGTCGAGATGAATATATTCGTATTATATATAAAAATAATCAGCACCCGTATCCGATAATCTAAGCATCTCGGAGCTCCATACGACTGCAAAAAAATTAGTACAAATTTATAATGACAATGTGGATCTAGATTACTGGCCCTTGGCCTTAACGCCTTTAAATTCGCCTCTGTAAAGTACAATGAGTCAACTACTATATTTATACAGTGTGCAGGGGAAACTTTATTGTAATACTGATATTAAATTCCTTAGCAGTGTAAATAGTGTGGGTTAGTCGTCATCTACCCCATATGAAGAATTCATTTCATCGAAGCAGCCTATAAAGAAATACAAAAGGCAAGCGGAACAGGGGTTGAGTTTGTCAGTTCAGTTGTTTGATATTGTTATCTTTCGGATCAATTTCGTCTCTTTTAACCTTTAAGGCACCAATTACGCCATATAAGCGGCATGGTACTTTAGTAGCTGGCGGTAAGTAAACTTCTTCCGGAACGTTAAGAGCGAATTTTAATAATTACTTTTGTTCAACAAAATAATTTACCACAATACAATTTCATACTGTTTAATCTTTCCTAAGCTTTACTTAAAAAGTTATGGAAACTGTATTTCTGCTACAATAGAATGTTAATTATGATTATTACTTAACCATGGTATACTAATCTACATTTCGACGTATATGCCTGCAAATAGTGTAAATATCTTTCTAACGAGTGAAATTAGCGCTTTGTGGTTTCGAGTCAACTCAGTTGCCGCCAAGAACTATTGTGAACTATAGTAAGCCAACATTAGTTATTTTTGTAGAAAAGCAACTTTAAATTATGCACTTCGAAGTATGTATAATTAGTATATACCTATAGCGTTCTATAGAAGATTAGTAGTAGTAAAATTATTAAATCGCATCAGAACAGTTTGGGGCTGATATTATGTAATGATCTTTCCGGTAATGGAAATTAAATTTGAATGTTTTAGGTAAAAAATCAGAAAATTAAAACTTAGAATTGAATTTTACGATATTTAAAAAATTTGTCAGTGTTACTCTTTTGCATAATAACGTAAAAATGAAATGATATATTCGTAAAACGTAATTTTTGATAGTTATAATAATGAATAAAAATTATATTGTTATAGAGCTTACCTTCGCTTATAATTTACACTTGCTTTTACAGTCAACGAGATATGGGGCTAGGGTACGATAAGTGAAATCGTGAGGTATGTAGCGTGGATAGCAAACTCTATCCACAAAGGTGAGATCAGCTGGTGGTCCGGATCGAAACTCTTACCAACGTATAGGCCCAAAAAAAGTTCCTCTAATCGTGAATTGTGGGCGAGGGTAATTCGTGTTGTTTTGCCAACCAGCCGGTGGGAAAAATTGTAACCGTAGTGCCAGGAGTGTTAAGGGTCGTAAAATAACAATGGCTATTCTCTCGAATGGGACTCTGATATTCTAGTCTTATACGGTACGGGTCTTCGTTGTAGCACTATTGTATTGTTGGTGGGAATGAAATCTGCAAATAACGGCCAAAAATAAATATAAACAGCACTGATGTAAAGTTCCGGAAAACGTTCTCAATGTTAGGAGAAAGGCTTCTACTATTCCTCCTACTGATGCATGCGAACGAAATAAAAAGATCGATGGCTTTGAAGGCGGTCAAAAGAAGTCGGGTATGAAATTCAAACAAGGGCTCGCGCACTTAGCGAATTCCATATCAATAATTGAGTCCCAGAACAAACAACGCTATCTCTGGTACCCTAATTCTGGAGCACCTCCTTTTTATTTTGAATGAATGAATGAATGAATCCCTGCCGCAATGGGTAAAGAAGTATTATAAAAGGCTGGGTTCTGCTTTCGGTTGAAGGACAATTAACAGCATGAGATTGCGCACATAACGTTGATGAGCGGGTGTAGAGGGCCAGAGGAAAGCCTGGCCGAATACGCCACGGGGCGTACGGTATCTCAACGAAACACAGAAGGTAATGGAATAAGATCGCTCTATAAACGCCTATAAACTGCACTAATCCAGACAATTTGGATAATTCTGAATAATCCAGGAAAATTTGAGCTTACATGAATCCTGATCGAGGACTTGGTATAGCCCCCGGAAACGACTCGCAGCAGACAGATAAATTAGTCTAGCCTAAGCTTACAGAGTAAAGCTCAACTTACATCACCAAAAATAATCCTCCGACAAAGACTTTTCAAAGAACGCCTAAAAGTAGAATCAACCCGAACAGGCGCACAAAAAGGTACATTTAACTGTACCTTCAGCGTCAAAATCACAGGCCATCATATGCACTATGGCATATGATGGCCTGTGATAGGCGTTGTACAATTATTCCACTTTAAGAGGTGTTAGACCGGCGAGAACATCCACGAAATAGGTTGTGAATGTCACCGAAGGAAAATCTGTCCGAGGCAACGATTATTCTTCAGATAGAAAAAGTGCTTTTACTATCAAGCTTGCATATACGTTGGCTTCAGGTCCTGCAGGACCCCCAAAGATCATCTAATAAAAGATGTGACACCTTTGACATTTTTTTTTTATTTTTTTTGACCTTGTGTATACAATGAATTTGAGTTAGTATGTACAGTGGTTAGAAATCTAGTTCTTTACAATCTATGGTCTACTATTGATTATAAATACAGTATATTTAAAAAGTTGCATTATGCGAGCGAAGGGAAAAGTTAAAATTATTTGAATAAAAATCTTTATTTGTTTTTATATTATGAATGATACCGAAAATAGAGAATTAGCATTATTAAACTTATTAATGCATAATCAATTCTCATGATCAAAATCCTTTTCTCCGGGAAAAGTATTTTACATCTTTTAATGACCAATTTGATGTCTACCTCCTTTTTTATTCAAAGATTATTAACACTTTGCTGCTAAACCAAATTTTCAAAAAAATGCCAATCAGGCCAGAGTAACCTGATGATGAAAGGTCAGTCTGGTAACTTTTAGGCACAATTTTCTCGAATAAAAAGTTTTATATGTCACTTTTATTATTATTCAACTGAACCGCAAAAAAGCAAATCACACATTACAAATATGCCGATAAGTGAAAGATTACAAGCATTAAATTTGCTCGAGTTCAGTTTTTTTTCCTCCTTGAAATTAAAAAGACACTGCCAAGGACAATAAAAAGTTCTTACCTGTTTTACTAATGAGTAAAAACTTCAGAGTTGTACTCGTAAAAGACTGATCTAAGCGTAACTCATTTGGGTGACATGGCATATTGAAAATGTTCGGTGTCAAATATTATTGTGTGACCCGACTATCAAAATGTTAAGGAGCGCATGTTTTTGTAAAAAAGATAAATCCTTTTAAATGACATTTTATAGGAAGAGGGAAGAATATGAATTTTCAAACAAAATGTCCACACAAATGTTCCACATTAGTAGACGTATTCCGGTTTCCAATTTACACAATTTCATTTAAATTTTCGCACTTATATTCATGATATGGGGACACTTAGTTATCTTGCCTTTGTAAATCTTGCTCTTTTTGCCTAAAAATAAGAGTTCATAAATTGAGCATTTCGATTAGAAGCCGTTCTCTTCAGTGTAGTATGGCTTGGTGCATCTGCCACAGATGTCGGAATCGAGCGGATCGAACGCTAATTCCCATATCTATTTACCAAGTGAGAATTGTAAGCAAAGTGAAGTTTTGTAACACTATACTAACGATATTTGAAGCAAATATGGCAAGAACCTTTTTGGTAAACATGAATTTCAAATAAATGATCATACCCTGGTATACTATATCAAGTATGTTTTTTCTGCCTAACCAACCCTTACATTAACCCATCCCTTACTACCCCAACCTGTTTTTGTTTTCCCTTTTTATTATTCTGGTAATTAATAAAGTTATTTGTTTTCTTGTATTAGTTTAATTTAGGTTCCGTATTATTGTTAAGTTTGGTTTGAAAAAATATTATTACAAACTTTTTATTCTTTTAAGCCTAATTTTGTTTTCAAATGAGTAATGAATACTGTTTAGTGGAATTTCTAAAATATCAGTGTTTTTTGTCAACGTGCGGAATTACTTTTCAATACTATATTTTCAGATAATTTTACTAAAAAGTTATTAAAATAATTTACTAGTTAAATTTTCACTTACACTGAGAGAGCCCCAGATTATACTACCCAAATGCAAAATAGTTGGTCTAGTGACAAATTTTAACAGTCTATTTTATAACTAAGCCTTTATTTTTCAAATAACTATTTATTTAATAAAATTTATTCTTGTTTTATAATCTCTGGAAGTCATGTCCTTAAATTATTTCAAAACATATAAAATTCAGGTCGCAAATTTAGTAATAATTTTATTTTGCATTATTGAGTAGCCATGCAAAATAGTTGGTCTACCCTGAATTGAGTGCAGAATAGTTGGTCTAAGTTGTTGTTATTCACTCTATTACCATTTGGTGACATCACCTTTGTTCTTTATCACGTCATTTATCCTTCGAGGCATAGTTGCCACTAAATTTTCACATTCCTCTTGTGTTATGAATTCCCAAACAGTAGTGATTAATGAACGAAGTTCTTCAAGGTTATTTTTTGAGTCTGTTCTTCATTTTTCCCCAAAGACACTATTTGAGGAGAGAAATCAGGACTATTAGACGGCCATTCCAGTAAAGGAATGTCATGAGCCCTGATCCAAGATATTGTGGACCTTGCTGTGTGGCAGGGAGCTCCGTTCTGTTGGAAAATATATTCTCTTTCAGCGGACTCCAGTTTTTTAATAGAAGGAAGGAGTTCCTTTTCTAGTATATTTTGATATTTTGCCGCGTTTAAATGGTACAATATTTACGATGCATAGTAGACCTACGCCTTTACTAGACATGCATCACCATAGCATTATTGATGTCGGAAACTTTACAGTTCTTTTCAAGCAGTCTTTATTAAATTGCTCATCCGAAGTGCGAATAGCTATTTTCCCATTATCTCCAACACACGCGAAAAATTTCGATTCATCGCTCCATATAATAGATTTCCATTACCTGGGAGTCGAATCTTTGTGTGACTTGGCCCACTCTAAACGTTTTTCTGTTTGCTTTACGGTAAGATGTGGTTTTTCCTTTGCCTGTTTGAAAACGCTATACGTTCTATAACTACTTTCATGGATTCGTCTTAATTGACTTTATAAAAATTGTATCCTAATCTTTTGATTTCTCTCCTGCACGTATCTACTGAAATGTCTCTTTTAAGAGTTTTTCTCCACTTAACGGTTATAGTAGCAGAGTTAGCACGACGGTTTTCTTTGATTATTGCTTTTAAATATCTCCTGTCCCTTAAACTAGATATGCACGGCCTTCCTGTTTTCTTCGTCAAATCAACGTTTCCTCATCTTTTGTATAAATTTATTATATTTTGAATCGACGAACAGGGTACTCCTAAGTTTTTAGCGATTTTATACGAAGAATTTTCATTTTTAAAAGAATTAATAATTACTTCCCGAAGATCGGGTGAAATTGGTTTACAACGTGGCATTATCACAAACTGAATGACTAATCTGGCTATGAACCACCAAAGAAATGAGTGTAACTGCATCTAGAATTATTCCGTTAAATTTGCAAACACAAACTTAACTAGCATTACATCAAAATTTCAGAGTATACCAAGTATTCTGCACTCAATTCAGGGTAGATCAACTGTTTTGCATGGCTATTCAATAATGCAAAATAAAATTATTACTAAATTTCCGACCTGAATTTTATTTGTTTTGTAATAATGTAAGAGGATGACTTCCAGAGATTATAAAACAAGAATAAATTTTATTTAATAAATAGGTATTTGAAAAATATATGCTTAGTTATAAAATAGACTGTTAAAATTTGTCACGATCAACTATTTTGCATTTGGGTATTATATTGTTTTGGGATTAGCTTTTGTGTAGTATAATCATATAATATTACTACATTAAATTAGTAGCACGTATTATCCAACCAGTTAAAAAAAAAACTTTTTAAGGTTTCCCCCTAACTTATATAAAACTTTTCCTTTCTTTTCTTCCATTTATTTGTTATGCAAATTATAGAAATAATTTTTGTTTCGCACGCTTCTACGGTAATTTATTCTGGTTTTTGTACATGATATTATAAAAGTTCACTTAAATGTAAAATATTGTATTTTATTAAAATTAATATTCTAATGTATAATTTTTTGATTATTCTATTAAAGACAAATTTAAACCTTTCCTGAAATGTTATATTCCACATATGTAAAATAATGCTTAAATACTTACAATTAACAATTTTTATAAGAAATAAATGAAAGCAATTGAAATTGTTTTATAAGAACTTTTCTTTTGCAATAAAATAATGCATGAATTTCATAAAAATTTGAACACTTTATTTCAATATCATTTATTTTTTTAAACTAAAATATAGGAAAACAAGTAAGAATTGACAAGGAATGGAACTTGGTACCTTTGTGTTGCTGAATCTATTAGATAACCACTGTTTTAATCTGGATAGTGTGAAGGAGGCACATACTATCTATACGTTATTGGCTTTCTTATTAAAACCTTTTATCATAAATGAAGTTGAAATAGAAAAATGTAGCACGAGAGGAGTTACTACAAAATGTATCGTGAAAGTACTGAACGTTGGTGGATAGTGTCCCCAAGGAAAATTATTCTGATAGAGATCCATTATAGAACAAAACTCGACATTATGTGTCATTTAATGAACAGATGTCGTGAAATTTGAGAAATGCACTTAATCTCATTCTATCTGAAATTGGCCATCTAAATTGCCTTGAAGATGCTTTATACGGTCGGTAGCCAGTTAAGCAGCATAAGTAGCACTACTGCGGCCGGTCATCCCTCCTAAATTCCCCGATATTATATTCTGTATTTGAGGGTGGGCAAAAAAGTCCACCGAATTGTACCAGCCATAGCTTTTTCATCAGCCATAACGAGAAGAACCCTCCCTTGGCAGTGGAGGCACTCGATAACCGTAAAATCCAAGGGCGGAATTGCGATGGGCTTTGATACGATTACATTCTGTCATTTTAGATAAGTGGATTAGTTGATTGTAAACAGAAGTTTTATTGCTCCATTAGGAGTCGCAGAGCCCCAGATTGGTGGCAGTAAAAGAATTCGGAGTAGGACAGTCCTATGTGTAGCCGTGCTTTTACTGTTCCATAACGAAGGGCTTATCACAAATATAGACTTTGAATATTTTGGATTATTCTGCGCGAAGTCAAGAGGATCTTCATGGATCTTAGACCAAAACTTCACTGTGGATGAAAGCGTCCCGTAAATCTAAACGACCAAGTCTCAGTTGCTGAGCAATTCGATTTTTACGACAAATCTGAAATGAAATTGTTATTTCTCTGCGGTATACCGAGCTTGAAAGACTTAGGGGTTTATGGTGTCTCCTTTAGGAGCCTCTTAAACTGCATCTGCATAGCCAGATGCTTGCTGGACAATGCTACTTAAATGCTTTTGCAACTGAAAGTTTCTTTTAAAGTCCTTCAAAAATGTATTTGCACGGTAAAATCTGTACCATTTTCAATTCTGTCGGGTGCTGTTCCCGGTCAAACTTTTTCATAAAGGGCGACAGGACAAGGCAAATTTGAATGCGAAAAATCGAATTATTTCTGGTACGATTATACTTGGAAAAACCCAAGAAAGTTTCCCGAATCCGGTAGGACTGATCCATGTGAAAATAACCCTCTAGCCGCGGCTTGGGAAAACGACACAACAGATCAACTTCCGAAATCCCATTTTTCACAGTAAAATTTTATGGCATTTGATTTCCATTCTCCGATAAAGAGGCGCCATAGGGAGCACACTGTAGAGAGATAGACAAGCCCCAACGGGGTTTGTTCGCCGTTAACCGGGACAAACAAGTACGAGTATGGCGAACTCAACCCGCGGGCTTCTGACTTGATTTGGCTTTGCTGTCGCATGATAGATGGCTTCCGAAGCCACAGTCTGGGCCTCATTCCGAAACTGGCTTCGAATTAGCCGGAATTGGGATGGAAGACAAAATCGTAAACAAATATATCAAATGTCGCCCATAATCAAGAATTATTCCTCCAACGCCAACAAAAACAAATTTCATCCGCACATCAAACTCCATTAAAAGGTAACGAATGTGTTATTGGGGGTGTGGGGATGATGCGAATCTTGTGGCCTTGAATGCCCCTTTTTGGCTGCTGCTGTCCATTAAAGGGGGTCGTGGATCAGCAACCCAGGGCCCAGAAGAGCAGTTGTTCCCTGGCATGTGGATGTAAAGATCCTTGCTCCGCTGTGATTTCTCGGCTTCTTGCGAATGATAGCCGAGTGCTTTCCGAGGTAGTAACGGGTCGGAACCCATCTACATACAGCTGTTTTTAATACCCACATCGTCAGCAAGTTATTTCGCCAGATGATAGCAGAGCACAGAATGGGAGGAATAAATTTGTTTGGTTTTGCTGAATTAATAAGGAGGGGTGGGATACGGCCCGGCCACGGGTTTTACCGCTGTGTTACTCTGTACACTCTCCGGGTTTATTTTCCCCAGCTGACTTTCCACTATACTTTTTTCCTTTGCGGTGAGTCGTTTTCGATTTCATAGCCATTTTTTTGTTGCTGGGTTTTCCATTTCTTGGGGGGTTACCAAATTCCCGCGACTAGGGGTGTACTACTGCTTCTGTTCGGTTGTCAACAGCAAATTTTATTGGCGCACTTTTATTGGCCCTGGAAATTTGTACACGTTATCAGCTCCATTACTGTCAAATTGATTGCCGCATTTATGGTTTACGGAAGGATTAAAGATTTAAGGCAGTTGCTATAGTCCACACGGGTGTATGTATCTTTATTTTGTGGCGAAGATTCTTCCAGTTTAGATTGCTTTGGCAATAATTGTAAAAGTTTTTAAGCATCTAGAGCCTGAAAATGAGAAAATGTTTGCGTGAAATGACAACGCAGCCAAATCTTTTTATTTTGCTGTTATTTGTTTCACACTATAAGAGCAATCATCAGTAAAAGCTTTTGGGGGAAGGAAATACCCGAGTAAAAATTGTCAGCACAAAAAGAGCACCGAAAGACCACCAAACGTTTAATTACCACCAATATACAACCCAAATAGACTCGATTTTCTTTTGGAAAATTAGGAGCACTGATATACCACCAAATAAGGGACAGATATCAATTGAAAACTCTAATAGTCGATGGAAGCCCCAAAACACCACCAGAACATGATTGCATATAGAATGCCTTATTCAGCACCAGCCTTACTTATAAATTTATATCTGCACGAATTAACATACGTCTAGTTGTCAAATGGTGGTGTTTTAGTGTAGTAAACGGTGCTATGTTGGTGCTCATTTGGTATGAAATTTTTTGACGATAGTAGTCATTTGGTGGTGATTCGGTGTTGAAGCTGGTGCTCTATTAGTTGTTGTAAAGAAGTGGATTATCTATTTTGTTCGCCAAAAGGGCTTATTTTGGTGTTATTTTAGTTTAACTTGAAGTGTCGATTTAGTTGTTATTCAGTGTATAGGAAATTCAATGCACAATTTTTACTCGGGTATTTATATTCCCAAATAAATGTTCTAACCATTACTGCTATTACAATAAAATACAGAAAGCATAAACATATTACGAAAAATGCCGTTAAATTCACTTTTTTTAAGTAAAACCTTTTCATACTATAATTGTAAATTATCAATACTGGACGCAGATGAAAATCGCGCCTTGACCTTAATAGAATCCGGACCTCATTTTGGGATATAAAGTACAAGAAGTGTACTATACAATAACAGGAGATTGCAGATACTTTATCGTAAAGCGAAGGGACAAGTAAATATTTTTAGTACAAAACAAATCCAAAACTCAATCAAATACTACACTACTTTCAAAATTGTATTCTCATATGATTTATAGAAAATTACTAATAGCATACCCTCAATTCCCCATATTTATATAGAAAAAGAAAGAATGAGAAAACAAAAGGATTTTGGTCCAGACACCTGCTAAATTGAAATAAAATAAACAATATTTAATAGTTTATAGTACCTTCCTTTTCAGCAATTAATTCAAAAACACGATTTTAGTTACATTTGAGGACATCGTTGCTAATGATGTTCCACCAATTGTACACCAGCGTTTCACGGTCTGACATTGAGGGGTAGTTTATTTTTATGGTTACACCATTATTGAGTACTATTAGTAGTAATATAAATTGTTTCAATGTCTTGCTGAAAAACAAAGGGAATTCGACTAAATTTTCCCAAGTACGACTTAAAGCGGAAGGTCTACCTAGTACGTTTGATCCTTAAAGACGTAAAAATAAAATCCAGCTCTCCAAGTGCACTAGCAGCCCCTCATAAAACTTAAAAAATTATTGATACCTAAATAATCAGTTATTTTTAAAGTCTTTTGAAGTGTTGTTCATTAATGCAACTAAAAGTAAAGTAATTAAAAATATTACTTTTAACTTTTAAATTTAAATTTGTACATATGAGTATAGGCGAAGTTTAGAAATCGATTATTATTTTTTTGGAAATATTTAATTAAATTTTCAATTTTTAGCTGCAGCTAGATTGTATTTAGTATGGGTAGGCTTTCTGCTCAAATGAGACAGCGCCGTTTGGGGGAAACTACTAATGACGAATCGTTTTAAAAAAAACGGTATTTGACTTCTAATTTTCCACCCTTAGAGTTGAAATATTTTCTTCAAATTTAAATAGGACCACCCTCGAGATATAGTCTATTTAATTAGAAACGAGTATCATTAAAATCTGTTAACAATCGGGGAAAACATCGTGCGGTATACATACAAGTCAGTTAAAAATATTGCGAATGTTCGCGGAGATCTCTTTAGTATCCATGAAATCTATATAGACAATCAAGGATACATTTGCTTTTATTGCGAAAGATGACCTAAGTATAGCACATATGAAAAGAAGATCAATTCCAAAAAAAAATATATTTTATATTTATATTGTATAATAAAACTGTAACGGCGCGTATGTCCATCTGTCTGTGCACAGATGCATCACACGAAAACTATTGTAAGATTTTAAATGAAATTTGGTACTTATTTAACAAAGCAAAGAAACTTTTGATTTTGTTTTCTACCCCTAATTCAATTTTAACTTTCTAATTTAATTTGATCAGTTAATTCATCCAATTTTTTTTTAATCAGAGTAAAGTAGTTATAACGATTAGCAGAATTCATTTAACCAATTTATATCTTGCCTACCATATAATCTTTTTATTATTTAAGTTACGACGAAGTATGTGAATTCTTTTCTTTGTAAAAAATTGTATACAAATATTTTGTAAAACGCTCCGCTACATTTTATATTTATTGCATATTTAAATTAATTGGAAAGGCAACCCGAGCAGATCTGAGTACGACCTTTTTCATTTTTAAGAAATACATAGTCTACCATATAAGAGTGGCGGAACGGAGAGTGTAAGGTGGTTATGATACGTCGTCAAACCAGTTGAGATAGCAATCTACTCCCTCGACCGTGGATGATGGAGTAATTTCTAAATGTAATCCACAAAGTATTTGTTGCAATGTAGTTGCTGGCAGTTTTATTTTATTAGCAGTTCTTTCGCGAAAAGCGCTGATAAGCTCGAAGATTGTTCGCACCGCATCTCCCTTACCCGATCACAGCCCCACGGGACAAACACTTGTCACCCCAAAATGTGCAAACATTTTTACTCGTTCTTATCCGGTCGTAAGGGGGTCGATTCAACAAGGTTAAAAACCTTACGTTCCAGGTCTAGAGCTCCATTGCTTCTTCTGCTAGCTGGTTTACGAAGAAAGAGAGCGGCCGTAATTTATTATGAAAACATTTTCTGGGGCGGAGTGGGGTGTGAGACTGAATAAATTATTTTCCCGAGAGCTAAGTGCACTTGAGTAACATACTTAAAGGTCTTAAATCACAATCCTCGCGAGCTGAGATGCTTTTTCAGAACGGCCCCTGACGCGTTGACGTGGCGCTGCTACTTGTTCCGTCGTGGACTTTTTTATGCTCTTTTCTTTTGGCGGAATACTTTTTTTTTTCTTTCTAAGTGCCTCCAGCAGCGCCTTTTCAAGTCCTTCAATGGATGGGGCCCAGGCAGTCACATGACAGCATATTCTACAACTGGAACGCGGGGATGACAGACAAGGCAATGAGCGAGAATTATCTCTGCGGGGCCAGAAGGGCACTGGGTCGTGCGGTGTTGCAAATTCACGGAATCGGTGCCTTACCGTCCATGTTGCTGCCGCCCACCAGCTCCAGATACGATGCAAGAAACGTCAAAAGAATCTGCAGAAAATGCTGCCATTTCTGGCCACCCCTTGGGGGTCTCCATGTATTTAATTCTGCACGACCTAATTTCGAACAATGGAGTCCTTCAGGCGTTAAATCGGCTCTAACGACACGAAAACGCTCCGTTAATGGTAACATTTTTTTTTAAACAGAAGCAGAACTAGGGAAAAAGGGCGGAACTGGAGATGTCGCCACTCGCCCGCCCGCGCACGTTTACCTGCTCCAAAAAGGGAGGATCTAGGTATACGAACCAATTTTGAAAGGAATTTAAGTTTCCTTGTTCAGGAAGTGTTTGACACAGACGGAAAGGACGACATTTTAATGAGGGCGTATGGGTTGGTGCACAATCCGGCTACAGAGGCGTGTAACGCTTCTTTGCATCCAGGGCACCTTTTTTCATCTTATTTATGCGGGAAATGACAAATGAATTTTACCCCGTTTTTTCTTCGCTGGCAAAAAGGAGCGGAAATCGGTAAAAGAAACGAAACGTCGAAAGTTTCCAAAGGCATGCCGTCATATATGCGAAACTTACCCACCGCCTTTCATCCGCCCGTTTCGGGGGAGTGATTTCGGATTTCTTTGGAAGAAGTTTTCTGTTTTCCGTTTATTTTTTTCGAAAGCTGTACTGTAGCGAGTTCTTCTTTTTCTCCGTTAAATGGTGATGTTTTGCTTTGTCGGTACTTTACAGCAATTTGAAATTATAAGGAGCTATACGGTAAGATGCTCGTTTGGAAGATTTCAGAGCAGGGGAAAAATACTGGATGAAATTAACCTTTTAAAAATTCTCAACAATAAATAACTTCTTAGATTCGAAACTAATGTTTATTGGTAAGATCTAAGATTTTTATAAGTTTGCTAACTTTAAATATTGTAAAGAAATGTTATCTCATCACTACATCATGAGAAGAAAAGGTTTTGCAAACTTTTAATTTTAATCTTGTTCTTGCAATACTATACCTGCGGTATAAAGACAAAGCTACAAGACCGAGATTAAGCCCAAAAACAAGACTTACAAAACCGAAATCAAGAATAAGGACTACTAGAGTCTTCCAGACGAGACCAAAATAAGACAGACTATATCAAGGCCAATACCAAGACTAAGTTTATTGGCGAAAAACCAAGCCAAAGCCAAAGACTGAGTGTGTAATAACTCATATGCTATTTTTATGGTAATCTGGGTTTGGTATTGCTTTACTCATCAGTACCCATATGAGAGAATGTTGAAACTTAAGGTGAGATTCTGGTTTAGAAGTCCCAAAAATTACGTTTTTTTGATAATAATAAAAATAATAAAAATAATAAAAACGTTACGTAAAAATTTTTAACCTGTAATCTTTTGTCTGTAAGGAAAAAGTATTAGTTTCTGATTTATTATGCCTAGGTTAGGTTAGGTTGCTGTGGCTGCCTAGAAAGGCACACTTAGGCCTATTTTGGCCCATTGTGTTACCACGTAGCGCAGGAGACCATGGTTATTCGTGGGATTCGAACCCACAGCCTCTGGGACGGTAGGACAGCGCGCTAACAACTGAACTATCAGAGGCCCCTTATTATGCCTAATAAAGTCTTATATCTCATGACCCGATCGGCAAGGAAAAATAAACATTATGACGTCGATGATTTATCCCTCATCTGAACAAAAATAATATGTAATTGACCTGACCTGCGGTCTGAGAGTTTTTATTAATATACTGAAAACAAGTAATATATAAAAACAATTTTTTAAAAAAATTCTTTTTTTTATTGTTATAAATGATTTATAAGTTAAAATTGATTTATTGTTATAAATGATTTATAAGTTAAAATTGAAAAAGTTAGACAAGTACAATAATTTTAGTGATGCGTGGGTGGAAATAAGGGATGCGGGGTTGGATTCGCTCGGGAAACACCACTAACTTGTATTGTCACCGAAGTTATACATGTTCGCCAAATTTCATTGAGTTTGGTAAAGTCTAAGTATAAATAAAAATTTTGCATTGCAAGATTTGACGACACGTAGTGTAAGTTAAATAAAAGAATTTAAAAAATAGGAGAGAGTCATCTAAAAATGAAATTAAAATTAGCATTATGTACATAATAAGGTTACGTAGTAATTCAAGTAAATTTACTATCACTTACGTTCAGCAATGGTGTAAATAAATTTACTATGTCTATTCAGTGAAAATGCTGATTTGCACTATCACTGATTATATTTACCGAGAGGAAGTCTAACTTTACCAATATTGAAATTGAATTTTATTTCAAAGTAGTATAAAACATTGCATTGCCTGACCCCAGGTTAATTATTATTTGATTGAACTCAAGTGTTCTAACTAACATTAAAAATATATAAAAAGAACTATCGGTTTTGAGTCAAATAATTTCAACCCATTAACTTTTTTTTCACTTCATATCAACGAATTTTGTAGCAAAATTGTGAGTTTTATTTTTTGTTAAACTGCTTGTTCCACCTTCAGCTCTCCATCATTCAACCGCTCAGCATAAAATTTGGCTTGCTTATACCACGGATGTTCGTTTGTATGTCATGTGTATGTCATGTATGTCATGTGTACATTTTATATCGATACAAACATTACATACCTCACTTCACATATATTTATTATACTTCGAGTTGCTATGGAATTCATTGCCATTAAATGAAAACAAAACATTAACGAACCTTACCTGATCCCGGCGTTGTCAAGCTACTCATTATTTGATTCAAATATGGTAATACTTTTCTAGTAAGTATTTATAATTAATATAAATTGAGTAATTATAATTAATGTAAATACTAAAACGTAAAATTGTAGATATTTAATTGGGATGCACAACAACTACCGCATTTTAATAAATTAATAGATATCAACGGCAATGCCGGGAGCGAGAAGCCAGTTTGAAATTTAAGCTATAATAAGCCATAAACTATTTTTTTTAACAAATATTTCGTCTTAGCATTTATATCTTTCGTATTATTAATACTACTAAAAGAGGTTATTAATAACGATTTTAATATGATTTATAAGTTATATATATGAATATATATTAGTTCTCTAATGAAAAATACTTTAGAACATTTCTTGAAACTCTCGGTTATACCTAAAATTCTGGTTGCATGACCAAATTGCAGGTATAAAAACCTAGAAAACTCAATTTTAGACTCAAGACCAAAACGAAAAACGAAAAGACGAAAATCCTGTAAAGATCAAGTAAATATTGTAAAGACTACAACTCTTAAATTCAAACTGCAACAGGACACAACTCAGCAGCACGCCCGATGGTGTCCAAGTAACGAGTACTCCGCGATAATCCTCATTCCCTAATCTTGCCTAACCTTTTATACCTCTAACCTGGTCATAACTAAATCCTTTGGCGCCTAAACTATGCGCATGCTAGGACATGTTCAATTAAGAAGGTGCCTGTTTCCTATTTTGTTCATTGCACATGTGCGAAGGACTTTATGGCCATGCACAGGGAACCTATGCTTCCCTTCTTAGAATTGCACAAAATGTGTATCGTACTTGTCAAAAGGGGTTCAGTTATTGTTTTTCCCTTTCGGCACTTAATTACGAACAAAACTCTTTGTGCCGATCCGTCTGAGTTATTTATTACCACAGACATTCGACGCTATTTCCAGATTATCATACTGCTGCTCATCCTTACAAACACCCGTGCTGCTGAGAAGATATGCTACAATCTTTAATTTACTTATTTAAGACCAAGCGGGATTTCCCTGGTTTTTCCGTGGCCCTTACAATATAATGTTTTAACACCTTTATTTAATTTTTAACTATCTTAAATTCTTTAAAACGATGAAAATTTTGAAAGCTGTTAAACTGAAGAAAAAACTATTTTACAGATGACTCAGTGGATGTGACGTCAGAACCCGATGATCAAGAAGTTTCTGTCGCTGCCTCGCATAATCCCAATAAGGGCCAATTGGAGGTTCAATTGGGCGGAGCTGTCACCCTGCAGTGTCCCCAGGGTAAGAAATCCATTTATTACTTTTCCTAATTATATCATAACACCTTGTTACGAGGCCGTCATATGCATAGACAGGTAGACCTCCACCAATCAACTGTTAGGGGAAGGGGGGCAAATCCGGAATTCTTGCAGATGATGTGGTAACGTACTACCATCAGCTCATCCCTTCTTCGCTTAAAGCCCAATGTTAACAAATTTAAAGGTTAGGAGCTCAGTAGATGGGATTTGCGCTGTTCTCTTGATGATATATGTTTCCATGACATATATTCTTGGAGAAAATTTTTATCATATTCACTGTATGTAAGCCCACGGAAACACTTTCAATGAAATAAAATAAATAAAATACTCACAGGCTGGGAGTAGGGCATATTAAGACTAGGTTATTCCCTTTCGTTTTAAAAAGCAATTTATTTAAGACTGTCGTTGGAAGATTTAAGTGATTCATCGAGAATAGGATCATATTTGATGAAATTTTTGGATGAAGCTTTAAAATGAGTTCAACAAGTATTTTATTGCCCCAGATTGTTTTTTGCCAGCCTACTCAACGCCAATTATGGTGAATAAGCTTAAGTTTTCAAAAGAATCATTTGGACAAGAAATTTTGTTTTGTGAAGTTTTTCTTAGACAGGTTTGTAGAGCGTGGGTACAGGATTTACGCGCGAACTCCATCTAAGAGCTAAAATACCTATTTTATTTTTTATTAATATACTCCGTTAGAATGCTATATCCACAGCCGGAAAAAGTCCGGTACAGTTACTTTGAATCGCGAAAGAAACAATTTTTGCTTATCAAAAGTATTACTAAGTCAAGTAGTCTCTGATCATGTAAAAGGAATTTCTAAGTGAATACAACAGAACGAGTAAAATGGTGTGAGATGTGATCACCTCGTCCGCTAGACTCAGTTGACATTCTTTTACAACTTAATAAATGTGCCCAGGTAGTTTTAATTTTAATCTTGAAACTTAAAAATTGACGATATATTTGTGTCCGTTTAGAGGAACCTCTTTTGTAATAATTGGCAGATAAGTACTCCACTAGCAATCTGTTATATATATACATATATGGTATACGTTGGATTTAACAAGCTTTTTAGCCTGGTGTAGTCCTGCAACATTACCACAGTGTTAGGTTTGCTGAGTTTATACCTATGTTTCGATCTCGAAGGCCAACTGCTGTAACTGCTGCAGTAGGATTTAGGGCCTTGGCACCGAGGTTATCACTGTGCCGATGAAACCCAAACGAGTTTGATTTTGTTAGAGGCAGACGTTGAAGAGAGTCGAAGAATTTCTTGAGTTTTTAAGCAAATATCTGAAATGCGACATTTCCACACAATTTTCGAATAACTGATGCAACTTAAAAATCAAAAGGCTTAACTTAAGTTTAAAAAATGTGTAGATGAGATATTAAATCGAAATTTTAGGTAACTTCATATGAGCTTGTAACTTGTAAGTAGCTTATATGTTATAGCTGAAAAAAAACCCCTCAAATGCGATTTTATTCAAAATCACCGCTTTCTAATTTTCATTTAAAAAACAAAGGGTTAGATATAAAAAATGTGATGATATTTTATATGAGCTAAGTTGAGGTACTCCGAAATTAAAATATGGGGAGTTGCGTGCGATCGGCGCTACATTATTAACGATGATCAGCATATTTTAAAAATTAATTTCAAATTCAGCATGCCAAAATTAGGTCTGGATATTTCTATAAGATAACCATCCAAAACATACATCTTATTATAAAAGATTATAAAAGTATGGCTGCTGTATAATTTCTCAAAATGTCTAGACTCCTCTATAATTCTCAGAATTTTCTCCATAAAACGTCTATGTAACAACCAAAAATGAATTCTATTCTCAGAAAATTGGAGGTAGTCATAAGATTTAAAAGAGATTATGCGAAATTTATATGATATTGCGTTAAATGCAATGATAGAATAGAAAAACCGAGCGTGACTTCACACCAGCGGCGAAGCATTCTAGTAAAAAATCGAAGAATGACTTCATCAATATATGATATGTGCACTATTATACATTTCCGACATCGAGGATTTCTAACACAGGGATGTCATTGAAAATTCATGTATCACTTTTTTAGTCTTAATTCCTTCATTATTTTATGGACGTTAATAAATATAAGGGTGAAAGTAGGCATTACTGAATCGTTTATGAATTCTTTGGAGTAAATCCATACATTATAAGATATCAAATCATCGAAGAATTGCGATGATCCATGGATGAATTTGCCTTTTTAGGGAATATCTGGTTAATTGCAATTGAAATTAAACAAAGGATATCCACTACTTCCAACCTTTAGTTTTATATGTCATTAAGTGTCATCGGTGCATAGACATTGACAAAATTCGTGAATGAATTCATCCATTACCATGTCCAGCAATGCTTCGATTTCCTACTGGGAGCAATGCCGCCATATATATATGAGTACACTCGTATACTCCTTAGGCTGCGTGCACATATATGTAAATGTGTTAATACGGAAGGTGTACATCGGTATCGAAACCGCCTAACCGTGTTCTTTCTCTGCTCTTAGCAGAAATCCTTCCATCTGTCTTTTTCTTTCTTATAAGTGCCATATGTAATACCGAGGCCATTCGTATACCGAATGGCAAACACATGCTCAAACTTAATATCTTATTTAATTTACGGTTATATTATATTATCAGGTTAAGTACATCTAAATCAAATCAGGGGTATACAATCAAAGTTGGTAAAGTCCACAAAATTTTAAAAGTGAGATTTAAATTGCAACATAATTTTTTCCGTATTTATATTTATCCCGTAGAATAATTTTATACAAATTCTAGTAATCTCGACTGTTATTTCAAATTGAAAATTGACTTTACAAAAAAAACCTAGCAAAGTCCAAGTGAGTTGAGTTTCAATTTGCGTAAAGTCCTTTTCGACCAATAGGCTCCATTGCCTCCATTTCACTGACGCCTGAATCCAACCCTGTGCAGAAAGTTGGTAAAAATATAGGAAAGTCCTAAACATTCAGTTACAAACTTAGTAAAGTCCAAAATTTGGTAACAAAACTGGGAAAGTCCATCTTATACTTAAGGTTTTACTCAAAAGTATTGAAGTGAGCGTGATGAGCACTTGTATTCCATAATGTATTACATTCTGCATATAAATAATGTTTAACATTAGAATAGTTACCTGTAATTATTAAAATATTCGTTTTTATCGTTTACTGAACGTTTTGGCACTGTGGACTTTACCAACTTTGATTGTATAGTATACCCCTGAAATAGTAACAATGATGAATCAAATGTTACTTTTAATGCAAATCAAATAAAGGTTGTGACAAATAATCGTGATATTTCAACATAAATTTAAGTTATAATATGTTTTATTTATTAGCTTTATTTTATGTGATTTTATTTCAATCCACAAATTGAATTGAATTGTTTCACTTCAAGTACAGTTGTAAAAAAAAAGCTAAAATGTAAGAAAGAGCACATTATTTTATTTGTGTAAGGGAAGTAAGAGAAAAACAAAGAAAGACAAAAACGTTATTCCTTTGTACTTTTATAGAGAAAAGCGTAACTTAAGGAACTTTTATCTCATAATCAGTTAATAATAGATGTATATCAAACTTTTAAGGCTCTTTGTTTCTAGCTGGAAAGACAGTCGGAGTAGTTTATTTAAACGCAGTGGCAACGGATCTCTAAAAATTATCTAATAAGTTAGCTAAAATGTTTAAACTAAGTTTTATGTATCTGTTAAATTTTTCGAATATTTTGTTTGTTTATAAGTATAGCCTAAAGCACTGTGAAGACTGACGTTCTTAGAATGCTGGTATATATGGTTCTGACAGTGGTGAACGAAAATTTCAATGTTCTTTGAAATTTCGAAGCTGACATCGCATGCTCCATGATACAAAAGTTGTATTCGTTTTATCCAATTAACTCTTTTAGATAAATGCTCATGCGGCAGCATCGCTATATCACTAAAATAGTCCTGTGCTGCGAATGAAAGAGGGGAGTTTCAAAAATTGATTAGTTATTTGAATACCCGAGCATGAAACGGGCACTGTCCCTGTATTCTTTTATAACGATTGCATTCGCTTTATGTACTTTAAACATATCTCCGCGTACTTGTGGGCTTTGGGGCCCTGTGTAGATCCACTCAATTTGTTTCTGTGAATGTCGACCGTTACCAATGGCAGAGAAAATCAAAAGAGTCCTGAATAGCCCTGTCTGTGCATATAACGTCACTAGAAACCGTCCCTAGTCGAACCCCAACCTATCCCGGCACCAACCCAAGCAATTTATCAAAGAATTGCCTCGACGGTCTTCCCAAAACGGGAAATAAAACGACGGGGCGGAAAAACAGGAGTAGTAAAGAGGAAATAATTCTTTAATTGAAACAGGATCGCTGGGATGCTGGTCTCACTTGGATCCGGTAACTGCTCGACTTCGTGGTCTTGGAGCCGGCATCTCGACACCCACGGGACAGTTTTCGCTTAAGGATGTTGTTTACCAGGACGCTGGAACGTACAAGTGTATCGGGCAGTCACCGAGCAACAAGAAAAAGCTTGAAGTGCTTCAGACGGTTGGAGTACTTGTCAAAGGTAAGTACCTTGGCATACTGTAAAAACTAAGTTTGCCTTATACATTGATCCAGACCCGGGAAAACCGGGTCCGGGTGGGTTACTGCCCTGCTTTCACCGGTGTAAGAAGCTCTTTAGGTGGCTTCTGTTTGTTTGTTTACCCTCCCCGATTTTTCCTTTCTATCCCAGCTCGAGGGCACCCAGGAATTTTTCAGGGATATATGAGTGATTGCAGTTTAACAAGGAGCCATTCGGAGCATTTTGCTTTTTCACATCTGTTTGTCGGTAAAATGGAAAATAAATTTTTCTATAAATCAAGGAAATGTGCGTGTACAAGCAGCATTCTTTCTCGAAAGGATGCCGTCATTTTCCATTCGGCGTACTTTTGCCAAATCTACAAAAGAAAAGATTTTTCTTACGCTAGAATACGCTGGATGTGCTGCTACTACTGTTCGAAACGATAAGGAAGGCAGGCAGCAGGAAAAAGATTCACGAGCAGCAGTAAAACACAAGGAACGTCTCCTGGGGAGGCGCCTGAGTAAAATAAAATTCCAATTGAATTTTAATAGAAGCTACGTAATATTCTGGCAGATCGTTGTCATCAATCAAAAATATTTCATTTCACTCGTTCGCGGGAGTACTGTACCCGAGAAAGGTATACGGATTACCGGGTAATGCTAACTCGGCGCTGTCGATTTAATGTCTCTGTTTTGCCCTCAAATAAGCGAAGCGTCCAATTGTCTTTGAGCTGACGGCTGCGATCCATTTTCATTGGATTTGGATCAGGCTAAATATCGCTTTTACGGTAATCATCCTGGCCTTGCTTGGGCACAATTGTTGAAAACGCGATAAGATTTCCTCCTTGCCGCTGTCGGCAAACGTCCTGAAGCTAACTCAAGGAGGAGGAGGAGTATGGCGCTGACTTTGCACGTCATTAAGCTGTATGAGTCGTGCTGTTTGAAATAAATGAGATTAGGATTTATTAAACTCTTTAATTAAAAACTACATTTTCCCCCTTTAAATATAATACAATCGTCAATTTGTTTAAAAGAATATTTGGTCCTATGAACCGTGAATATTTTTTATTTCTAAAAGTTGGGCTTGATATATTTATTGTTGTCTTAATTAATGAAATATTGTACAATAAAATAGTTTGCTAAGCTTTTAATAATTGATTGTTTAAAAAAAAAAGTAATTGGTTCACTTGTCGCTGTATAGATCATGTAAAGATTATTCTGTGCTAGAAAGGCCAAATGCGGATTATTATATTATTATCTATTCATGAAATGTATTTATGACGCCGTTTGTAAAATGTGTACATACCTAACCAGTTTCCTGGCAAATAATAAAGAAATACCAAAGCAATTTTATTAAGTTGGACCATAGTCCACATAAGGTCTAAGAGATTTGGTTTTGTAAATATAAGAAAACGTTTTCTAAACAAGACTAAGTTTGTATTTTAAATCTATAAAAAGGCAAACAGATTCAGATAGATAAAAACTCATTTAAAACCAAGACCCACGTTTCACAAGAGGGAGAATTGCAACAGCGATGATGAAGATTGAGCGCTATATGTACCTATGTACATGAGATAAGAAAAACCGCAGGCTCAGTTCAATCTGAATAAGTTGTTCAAAACTTAGCAAGAAATTTGTGTTCAGTAGACCAGTTATTTTTTTGCAGAAATTACTTTTCAACTCTGGATATTACCCGTCCTCATTAATGAGCAACATAGTAAAATACCCATCATATTTTCTTTTAATGAACCAGAACCCTTTTTCACGACAATCGCTACGAGTAAATGACCCTCGTGTGCAGTTCCATATAGCCGGCTACGTTCGTGTCCAGTTCCATATTGTCGGCAACGCAAACTAGTTGAAAGAGGCGGAGCCTTCGCGATTCGGCATTGCCTGCTTTTAACTTTGGGTCGTGAACTGAGGTGGCTTTGTAAAAATCGTAAAATTTTCTTCAGTTCACATCAAAGATGGGATCCTCGTAACGTATTCCCTTATCTTTTTTCGACTTTGGTCCGTTAGCCCACCGGCCTTGCAGATTTTCCTAAAAGTGAATAGTAATAAAGGGCTCACGCGTGAGAGAAAGACAAAAATTTAAGGGGAGGCGGAACGCTACTCAGAGTAGCGCACACGTTCGAATAATAGTAGTCCTTTGCTGCTGAAAATTTTCCCCAGGCAGTTTTAGAAATTGCATATGGCTTAGAGCTTTGGGATTGTATAGAGAGTGTCAAATGTAGTATTTCATGATCGTTGGGTTCGCATCAATCGTGTCTACACACAATTTACGACCAGGTTTTACCCAAAGATCATTAAATACTAGATGTGACACTATATACAATCCCAAAGCTCTAACCCATATGCAATTTCTAAAACTGCCTAGGGAAATTTTTTCCATTAGAAAATGAAGCAAAAAACTACTGCTTCCCATGCCTTATCGGAATTCCAATAAGAACAAAAGAGATAAGAATAGCCAGCCAAAAATTCTCATTTACGGCACTTACAGTGCAGGTAATAAAAAGCAGCGTTTTTTTACCATACATTTTTAAAGGCGGGCCAAAGTCTCGGGTACGCTGAGTGCGTCTGCAGCATGCATGGTGTTAATACCCTCCCCAGGCAATGTTCCAGCATAGGGAAATTCTGAATCAGAGGAGGGAAACAGGGAGGTAGCACACTCAGAGCATATATACGCTTACGGGTTGTTTACATTTTTTCACCGTACATTTTTAAAGGCGGACCAAAGTATTCGAACGTATGTGTTGCTCTAGGTGACGAAACGTGGTTTTAATTATCGTTCCGCCTCCCCCTAAATTTTTGTCTTCCTCTCACACGTGAGCTCTTTATTACTATCTACTTTTAGCAAAATGTGCAAACCGGTAGGCTAACTGGACCAAGCTCGAAAAAAGATAAGGAAATACGTCACGAGTGTCACATCTTGTATTTGATGATGTTTACCTTTGGGCTAATGGGACCAAGGTCAGAAAAAGGAAGGAAAAGCGTTATAAGTGTCAGATCTTGTATTAGATGATCTTTGGGTAGTGCCTAATCGGACGGGGACGACGATGTCGGCGGAAAGATTCTCGATCAAATGAAATGCGTCATAATGCCAATTTGAAAATAATTTTATTTTATTTTATTTATTTTATTATTTCTATTTTTTACAAATATTTCTAATTCCCTTTTGAGAAATTAATGCAACCGAATAAGTAGAAGCATTACATAGAAAAAAAGAAAAAGAAAAAGAAAACAAAAGTAAAATCTCAAAACTGGAACGGAGCGTATTGGGTTCATTTAATAGCCTTTAAAGCCTATTTCGTTCAGGTATAAATGTCGATTATAAATAAATGCTCATAGTAGTTATAAATTAAAGTTTCCTAAACACGACATGTTTTTAGTCACAATTTAGACAGTTTCTAAATCTTGTTTCTCCTTTTTTACTTATTTTGTTTTCAGTTTTTATTTGTTTGTTATGGTCTCCCGGAAAGTAAATTTAGATGAGATTCTTAGAGTGGAAATGTTCTAAAATAATCAGAGGTGGTCTTAAAGTTTTGCGCACAATTGTATTAGCACAGTTATGTTATTATCTAAAAATAAAACATTTGTAAATCATGTTTGCGGTACAATCGCTAATAAAATTAATTCCAGCAAGGCTTTCTACAAAGATGATCCGAAAATAATGCAGGTTGTCTATATTTTTGGGCCCTTTTGTTAAATGTACCGATATTTTCCTTTTTTGTGGACTATTGATGTTTGACCTTAACAGTCTGTTTCATTATAAAAATACAACAAAATTAAAAACTGTGCAAATATGTGTATATTATTGATGAGAAATCCAAAGAAAAAATAAAATAAACCCATCAATCTGTGACAAATTGCCCAACTTTTTAGGCGGATATGTCATAAAGATTGCATGTAGATATGTAGGAATATAATATGTAAACTTCTAAGATCATGTGGAAGCATCCTAAGAATTGCTATTAAAGGGTATCCAGGCTTAAATAAAATACAATGCAAGTACGAGAATACGTTAAGTACTTTATTTTTCGTAAACTTGCTTGTAGAAACATAAGTATTAGACTTGTTTCTAAACTAGTGTATAAACCCGAACCTTTGAACCGGATTTTTCGAGTAAAATTACGACAATTTTAGTTGTATAGACAAGAAAACAAAAATAAAATGGAACATCCCCACTCAATGTGAGGCCCAGGAAACCTATTACTTATAGCTTTAAGTAACACTCTTCCGGAAGAGCATGTTTTATTAAAAACGAAACTAAAAGAGCCACAACGAAATCTCGTTGAGGAGAAGCTAAGTATACATTTTATGAAAACGTTCTGTCCATATGAAGTTATTAACAAGTTTATCCTTAAAGCCGGATATATCGAAATCAACTCATAAATATCTCACGTATTACGGTGCGGGCTGGGTTTACTAACAACTATCAGGGCTCCTTCCAGAACGCCCCTGGAAAAGGACGACGATGCCTGATATAAGGCGCGTCCTGGGCCCGAATGAACATATAAAGGTTGCTTTATTAAAAACTTAAAATTCTTCCATAAACTGCACCATCGCATGTTTGCCGCATTTGCATATGTCGCCAGCTTTTGACATGAAAGGGTGCATTTGCGTCGTCACCGTCATCATATATTTACGGAGCGGGGTATGGTGGGTGCCGATGTTCGAGTTTTCTCAGTCATCCCTGAGTCGCGCCCTCCGCCATACTACCGTTCAACTGCTACCGGAGCAAATAAAAATTTATGCGGTTGACATTCTAAAACCTGCCTGCCGGGTTGATGACAGTTTTATTGGCTTTGCGGTGAGTTTATTTGAGTATCAGCTTATTGAGTTAAGTTGGGTTTTTATGCGTCGTTCTGCTGAACTGAATGTGGCCCCGAGTGCGTACCAAGTATCGACCTTGTTGTCTGTCGGGCACAATCGTTCCATTATCCCGCCATAAATTGGAAGGCTGACTGACTGGCGTCCTGAATACTCCAGCTTGATCATAATGCATTGTAAAAATATTGACGAGAGAATTGCCAGAAGCTTTCGAATACACGTAGATAGATAGATAGAACCCCCCTTTTTCAGAGATTTAAATTCTTGCAATTAACAGCAGAGCTGGCGGACATTAAAAGACAAACAAAAAAAGTGATGCGTTGAACATTGAGCATGGTCCACCCGAAAATTATTAATAACCAACAATAATCCACGCTAGACGGGAATGGTCTATAAATTACCATAAAATCGCACACCATGTCAGTTATTTTCCACAAAAATCTTTCTGGTCGACCACGACCAGTTTAAGCCACTTTAAAACTGCTGCGTTCCTTCGAGAAGCACTCGACTGAAGGAGAAATGAAATTTCTGTATCTCGATTATTGGAAGAGTGTCTTCTTTACAAACGCAATATTTTAATGTCCACCTAACAAATGACAGACAAACAGATCGGATTCGCATTTATGATTTATGTTGTGATAAAAATTTATAACCCTAGCGAATGGCGGTTCTGATACTGAAGCGCCCAAAGCAGCCTTAGCAGCACAAACCTTAAATAGGGATAAAACCAAAGGAACCCCTGCGCAACCGGCAAGGTTCTGATCTTTAACATCGCAAGAGGCACGGGGACGTTATTCGTTTTTTTTTCCTTTTTTCTTTTTATAGTTTTCTGCAACATTTGGTCTTTATTTCCATCCAAGTTGCTATTTTCATACTTGAAGTCGTTTGTCCTCGTCCCTAGAGTATAAAAGGGAGTTGCCGGAACGCTCCTCAATGAAGTAGAGGAGACGCTATACAAGACCCGATATTTATTTGCTATCATACACTGGCCGGCTGGCGTGGGAGCACCACCGCCGACAGGGGGGGAGCAATGTGCTGGCATATTTTTAGGGACGTAAACTTCCGAAGTAGGATTAAATTTTATGGCGTCATAGTTTCCTTCCGATCCGCACTTAATACCCGATCTGGAAATGCAAAAGGATACAAGGGTAGGTCGGTCCGGATATGTATGCCCGTTGCCATCCGAATGGCGTTTTATATAAGACAGAAAAAGAGTACATTTGTTTCCGTTTCTGAATTATTTCCCTTGCGATGATGCCAGTTTAAATAACGTAAGAGTTTTAAAGTTGGAATCATTCTCATTCTTTCTAAGATAATATATTTCATTATACTTGAATTGAAGACCAATATAAATTTTTTGCAAACCTTCTGCATAATTTTCGTGTAGTAGTTAAATAAAATAAAATGGAAAAAGGTTCAAATATGGATTTTGTGATAGTGTTTAGTTGTAATTTGCAAGATCCTAAAATTTCATACATTAATCTCTAATGTGACAATGGAATGTAAATAAATAAAAATTTTGGATTTGGAACAGCCTGCATCCAATAAGCCTTGCAATATCTGTCTATATTAGGCGGGTTTTATAGTTTAGTTAAATTTATAGTTACAAAATATAGTAAAATACATGCTTTGATTTAAATTACATTAAAAATAATGAAATAGAATTTTTCGTAGAATCTCTTTAATATTTGTTACACTAATTCGCAGAGTGAACTAAAGTAAAATCGCATTATGCTCATTACCCTGAAATTTTTATAACTTTCGCGAACTTGTTATGGTGAAAATTTAGTTTTCGGCTGCTGCTTAATTGCGAAAACTTCGTAAATTCAAAATGGCAAGGCAAAGACTAGTACTTTAACTATCATATCCGGTTTTATGGCAAAGAATTAACTTGCCTTATTATACCAACCTCAAAGTAATTAAAAACTGAGTTCTTTGCAGTTTTTGGTTAGAATATCTCGAAATCCAGTAGTAGCAGTAGAATTAATGCCAGATTCGATTTCTGCATAAATTGGAAATGACTATTCTGTTTTCTGTTTATTGTTAGTATTTTTTTTTGTAGATCTGTGTTAAATGCGTCGAAGTTATTATTTTTTCTTCCTATGAAAAGCATTGGAATTCTCGCTCGTGAGCAATCGGCCTAAGGTACAGTGTACTCGAGGCGTAATATCTGAAGAATATCGGGATAATAGGTATAAAGAAACGACCTGCATACTTGCAGGCATGGTAAATTTCATGGGCGTATCCTTCAAACTTAATCAAAGCCGGTGATAAATTCGGTGCGTGTACGCAATAGAAAAAGAGACTAACTAGTAAAAGTTACGAGTATTCGTTTAAAAAGTGTGTCTTTATCTGATCTAAAGCGAAGTGGGGTAATTTTTGTGGGATTAAATAAATCTCTCAAAATTATACTGAATATGTCTTTGTCTTATTTGTACTTTGCGAGAAAATATAAAGGTTCAGAAATATTTAAATCTCCTAGTTAGTACATAGGTAAATATGTGCAAAATATCTCAGATGTTATACAATCCGAAAAATATGTTAGCACCAAACAAGTAATATACCGCTCTTATGCATATAAGGCTTTTAAACTGATTAAAATATTCCCACAGAAGTTTCTAATAAAATTAAAATTTTGAAGAAAATAAATACTTATTTATATATTTAATCTACTTAATAGTATTATAATAGATATACACATTAATATAGTAAAATTATAACTATACGCGAATGAATTTTTTAAATTTATAATCTGGGTGTCAAAACAGTAATTTTTAGTATTTTTATCTGCCTGTACTCGCATTGCACAAAAATACTATATTGGACGGTTTTGAATAGAAAATTAAAGTTTTAAATAAAAATTGGTTTGTTGCACATGTGATAGGTCAATGTGCAAGAGAATTTTTCTTCTGGGAAGAAATATGTTCTTATAAGGTAGTTAAAAGACTATAGGCATACCCAGAATGGTCAAAATAACGAATTGAAACCTTCAGCTTGCCATTGCTCTTCAATATAAGCTTTGTTTTGACGAATCTATATAACAGAGATGGTTGTAGGCTCGTCCACAAAACCTTTGAAAGTTAATGAAATGTTGGGGTTTTATTTATCTCTTATACAGGTTGGCCCATTTAAAATTTGGAATTTCTTTTTGTTATAAAAAAGGCTCAATATTTTTATATGGTTTTATTTGAAAAGTTGTTTTATGTCATTTATTTATGAAAAACAATTTCGGTCAAATGACCACTACGGCTGACTTGGCAGTAACCCATTCGGTCCACCCAATTTTTGAGTACATTTTCGATTGTTTTGGGCCTTATGTCAGCAAAAGCAGCTCGTACTTGAGTTCTCGAATTGTTTCTGGTTTGTTGTAGTAACATTTATATTTCACCCCTCCCCAAAGATAACAACCAACCTTCTTGCCGTTCAAATTACATCACCATTTTTGCTGATTCCGAAGATAGGGCGCAAAATATCGATTGTGGCGTTTGCTGTATGGCACGTGGCGCCGTCCTGTTGAAACTAAATATCGTCCAAGTCTTCCGCTTCAATTAACCCGGAAAACTAATATATGGCTTCATGGCAAGGTATTCACGCAAAATTCGCATCAAAGAAGTGCGTGCAATTTCCAATTGTTGAAAATGATGACGTTGATGTTGATGGTTGCTCACGCACACTTTGAGCAACAGCAGCATTGTTTTCGATTGAGCGCATCGGACGAGTACATGCACGGGTTGGTTTATCCACCAACATTCCAGTTTTACGAGCTTGCTTCACGAATGGATCCACAAATTGGGTTTTTTAAAGATTTTTTTGCCAATTTTTTTTTTTTAATTTCTCACAGTTTGAGTAGAAGACTCACCACTTTGGAAATAAGTTTGTAATATTTACCAACTTTCTTCAAGCGAATACCGTCCCATTTCGTAAATGTTAAACCTTAAACTAAATTCTCTGTCAAGTCGAGAATGACATATAATCAACTAAACTTCAAATTACCGGTAGTTCAAATTTCCACAACTAAATGGACCATCCTATACTTCATTTCTTTTATAAAACTGATTTTCAAATTCAAAAACACACGTACAAAGTCATGAGCACGGCTAGTTAAGATATATATTTCATTCAGATAAACCGTACCCATTTCATATATTATAGTATAAAAAAAGTAAAATCGTCCGCACTAAAATATCGAAGCACCTTTAATTAAATTTCGTTTGTCTTCAGTACAGAAAATCTCAAAAAAGATATTTGTATGAAATAGTTACTAGATATCCTGAAAAGAAAATCTATGAGAAAAAAGTCATGCTTTATCATGCTTTATTTAATTAATTGCAATCTGTTAAAAGTGTACGACGTATATTATATGCTTTGTTATATCTGTTACATCACTTTGAAAACATAATAAGTTTACCTTTTCTTTGGATTAATAAAGCTTTTTTGAAGTCAAAATGCTGCTCAATTTTCCACGGTGTATGAATCCTTATATATAGCTATGAAGTGGTTTAAATTAAAAAAGAATATGCACACGCTCAGATACGCATCAAATTATTGGAAACCAATGTACAGTAATAGAAACAAATTAAAGTTGATGAATGCAATCGATCTTCGAAAACGATTTTTCGTAGAATTGTTTGTTCTATGTTAATGGTTAACCCTCATCCGTCTATTATTTTAAAATAAAATTCCATGTAAAAGAACACTGAATTAGTTAAAATTTTGCAGAATGTATGCTGGTGTAGTACAAATACCGAACAAATTACTAAGTAACATCCTTTGGGGTGTTATCGGGTATACTATTCCTTATTCTAGACGTTCTCGAGCACACATGCAGAAGTAGTACGTCGGGAACACCTAGCTCGGTTCCATGCAGGTCTTAATATTTAATAAGATGTGTTCCTCCATTTGCATTAGTCTGCTTACGCCGCCCTCATCGCATTTGCCGCTGGAGAGGTACACGCCTAGATTATTCCGAAAGGAGCTCAGGAAATGCGGGAATTTAAAGAAAATGAATGAAACTTTCCGTGCACTTAGCTGTTCATTCAGATGAATAAAAGTATGAGAAAGTGCTGTAATTTCAGGGAGCAAATGAGGATAATGTGATTTTATAGCAGAAAATGAAATGCGCTGGCAGCGGCGAACAAGCGCTCCGCTTTGTTGCCATAATAAATAAAGCTTTCTTCTACTCGCGCGCATTCGCTCTTTAACTTTTTCAGCTGGAGGAAATCCTTTCCTGCATCTCGGCACTTGGCGAATGCCGGTTTGCAAGGCTGCCTAAGAAAATGCGCTCAACGCGACAACGGTGGCAGTCGTGTAGAATGGGTTTTGCACCCTACGCGATATAGAAGCGATCTGTGCTGTGAAATGGAAATTGAAGCCAAACAGCTTGAATCGCACCACACTACTGAAAGGTTTTTCGCAGCATTTTCCTGATTGTATTCATAAGAACGAGAAGAGCGCAGTAAAGTTTGACTTCCTGGGTTTTGTTAAAATATTTCGGGTGCTATTTTCATATGTGTCTGACAAAAATATTATTTTCAAAATATCCTTTTTTCTGCGAAAAATCTATTATATTTTTCATGAACAGCAGTAGAATTTATTTTAAGCTTTTGTGGCTCAATATTCTTTGAGCTAAGCTTTGAATTTTAGTTTTAGTAAGATTTCGTATTTTTAAAGTTACAGGGTGATTCGTAAATTCCAATTTTCCATGGTATGCACATCTCTATTTTATTTTTATCTTTTGATCATTTCAACGCAGTGAAGAGTTGAATACTCACACCAAAAATTTATTATACCAATGTCTTTTCTAAAGATGTCAACAATGTTGACCTATCACCACCGACTAAAGGTATACTACTCACTTCCGAAATTTAAAACAATGTTTTCTATTTTTCCCAAAATTCAGCTTTTCCTCACATTTTGCACATATCTACCTTGACTGGGATCTTATACTGGTACTGCGCTGGTACTGATACTGGTGTTATTGCCCCGTAATTGGAAAATTCGCATAATAAATCTTGATGATGATAGCAAATAATCACTGTTATCTGCCAAACTCCTGAAATGAGTTACGAGACAAATCGCAAGATGATACAGTTTGGAGGGTTATTTATAGAGAGAGATTTCATTCATATCATCATATTCCAGTTAATGGAGTATTGGAAAGGGAATCTGAGAGAAAATAGGAGTTTTGCTTCTGGAATTCAATCATTTATTCTGGACCATACATTTTGCATACTAATTACATTTTTTGGAGAATTCTTATATTTTCTTGAAGTCAACTCATGCTGTGCTTTGTTGGAAAGGTAATAAGATGGCATTCCATAAAAATAATAAATAGGTATTATTATTATAAGTGTGTATATGAATTTCGGAGAAAATGTGAGGAAAAGCTGAATTTTAGGGAAATGAGAAATTTTTGTTTTTCAATTTCGGAAGTGTACCTGCAGTGGGAGGAGGTAGATCAACATTGTTGACATATTTGTCCTTTCCAAAGGTATAGTAGATTTTTGGCGTGAGTAGGATGTCATTGCATTCAGTTGATCAAGGGATAATGATAAAATAGTTATGTGCATATCATGGAATATTGGAATTTACGAATTACCCTGTAACTTCCAACGGTTGAGATACCCCTCTCCTGTCATACAATTTTTGTTTGTCTAGGTCAGGCCTTTCATATCATTCATTTTAGCATACCCACTAAAAACGCCCTGTATACTTAAAATATGATTGAAATAGATTGAGGAATATGGGAGTTATGTGCCTATATGAACAATATCGATAAAAGTAAAAACACTGATCCCTTTGACCAATTCAATCGTCTCTGCTTCCTCGGGATTTTTTTCCAGTTTTAAGTGGAAATCTTCCTTTTCCAGCTAGCTGTCTCCGAAAGGTATTCTTTAAATTACTTCTTGTTAACAATCTTAGGAGACTAAACTGTAAAATCTGGTAGTGGTATTTCAATGTATAATCCTAGATTTTTTAGATTCTTCAATTTCACAAAATTCTTATCAGCGTTAGGGAATATAAACTACACTATTTTACATAAGTTCAATTAATTTGTTTCGTCGTTAGATTTTAATTTATAAAAATATGAAAAACTCCAGTATATGAACCTACACTAATGAAATCTCATCTGTGTGGCATGTTGAGAACTTTATAAATTTACAAGCCGTAGACTATGTTTGTTAGTCAGCTTGTCTGGGTAGACTCATCAGTTCCAGAAAAATACTATCACTAAATATTAATCACATCATTAATTAAGAGGCCTTTGCGGGACATTGTCGTGGATGAATATTATTCTTGGATGTGGCTTAAATTGTGTGTGTTTTTTTTCCATATATACGATGGCCGTTATAACGCTTTAAAAAAATGCTTATTTTTTTAGGAGTGTATTATCCAGAATCTGAACTTTTATCAAAATCTTTCGTTTCGTTTAAATGAACGCTTATGGTATTAATATTAAACTAGTTTATGCGTTTTGAGAATTATATTTTTTATTGTGATGCCTATCTAGAAGTATGGTAAATTTTTCGGCGTCCTGTGCTATTTTCACTGCATGATAAATTTTACGAATTTTAGTAAAATTTTTTGTCTATTGCTGAGGAATTGCCATAAAAAGCAATTCGAATTATATTTTATATGCATAAGGTTAAGGTTAATAAAAACCTGGGAATTAAATGTGTTGGTAAAACAAAACTCTCAAATAAATTCTCCCTTAAATTAATTGCCTTGAAAAACGGTATGGTTCTTCTAAATCTACCACATCTAAAATAAAATGCCATCAACAATTTAATTACTTCGAACGTTGGGATTAGTGGCTAAAAGTTCATTGAAAGAAGTGAATCCGACCAGACAGGGTGACCTAAAGGATTTGATTTTATGACAAAAGTAAGGGTAAAGGCACCAACGGCCACACACAAAAACAAGCAAACCACCCTTCCATTAGGGAACGCCTAATGTCTTCTAGCGTGTAAAGGCTTTATTTAAAACCCTTTAAGGCTCCTGACATAATAAATTACAGGCAGGGCACAAAAAGGATGCCAGGCTACAATCGAAAATGCAAACCAACCGGACAGGGCTGCCGCAAACCTGTGTATTTACATTAAGCGGCATCCAGGCCCAACAAAGCGCCTCGTTATACACCATCCAGTTCCGCCTTCCTGATCTGGTCCGCCTGCAGGAGCCATACCCGGCCCATAATAGCCCAGTAAGGTACACCCTTTACCCCTATGCCCAAACCTAAGTCCACGCCTTCCTGATGTTGTTAATATGAATGAGGTGTGGGTGAATGATGTCTTTTGGTATTTTAATCATCATAGTCTCAGCTAAAAGGAGAAAAATAAGACTAAATGTTTGGAACAATAGCAGGAGATGTCGGGAACAATAGTGCTCTTAATTTGCGCCACTTTGTCTCTGATTGTCCAGATTGTGAGATTGTGCTATAAAGGTAAGGTCGCTTTCACAGCGCAGGGTGCCGCAAATATGTAGTTCTAGAAAGGGTGCCGTAAAATGCCACGTTGCAAATATTTTTACCGTTCCGCCTGAGCCATGTAACGATGGCTTTTGTCCCGTAAAAGAGAATGAAAAATTGATATTTGTATGTAAATACATACGCATGTATGTGATAATCGGTCCAAGTGTGATTTCTCTATTGACGAAGCTCCGCTACACGCAGTGGCGTATATGTCTTTCATATGTAAAAGAAGTTGTAGAAATATTCATTTAAGGTCAAAATTAACGAATATGAAAATGTTTTTCGCCACTTGACTTTCTCGAAATGTTTAATTTTAAAAAATCGAAAATTGACTTTTTTATTCCGAAATTTTCAGCGTATTACAAAGTTTTGATGGAAATTAAAGAAAATCCTCGCACTAAAAAAATTTCTACGTATCAAGCAAAAAAAAAACACAGAAAGTATCCTGCAATAAGGAACTTCGTTCCAAAAAATAATTTACTATTAGTCTGGTTCTTGTTACGTAATGCGATTCAAATTTCTGACAACGTTCAACGCTTCATTACTATGCACAATACTTATTTCTAAATTTAAGAGTACTGAAAAAGCTGCTTCAATGTTTACCACAATGTCTAGAAACATTTTTGGCATGGATTTCAGGTATAGTATTGTTTTTACAAATCTAAGTCAGGATAAGTCAAGCTGCTTCAATGTCATCTGAAATGTTTTCAGGGATAATTTCACATACATATGTGTATGCTTATTTTTTTTTTATTAAAATTTATTCTCGAAAAATTTGAATGTGTTCAAAAACAAGTACTAGTTTTATTTTAACAATAAACCTTTGTAGTATGGCAGTACAGATAATATATCGTTCTACTTAAAATAATATTGTAACGTCCCAGTCGGGGAGACAAGTCAGGGAGCAGCCACTTAGGGCTAGGGCTCCTCTTGGAGCAGCTTCGGGAGCTTAGGCTCTAGGTGATGCGGATTGGAGTTGCTTATTAGCACGGTTCCAAAGTGAGTAGTCCCAGTTGGATATCCAGACTATTCCTTTATTGAATTTGGTTTACTATTTATACTAATCTTTCTTACATCTACACAAATCAATACTTAATAATTCTGCCCTACACAAAGACCCGATTCACCCTTTGTCAGCCCATTTAGCTATTTTGTAATAGCTGATTTGGGTAACCTGACCAAATCGAACCGCGTTGCTGCCCTGCTTCTGGAGTGGTTTACTTAGCGTAGTAACCTGACTCCTCTCGTGCGCCGCTTAGTGGGTCCCGCGCTTATTTATAATTCGTTGCTAACTCGCGCCTTTTAATTAGGGCGGGGCGTGACGCCCGCGTAGTGCTTAGCATGCGCTTCTTTCACGTCGCGCTTTGTTTACTTAGTAAAAGTTTATTTATGAGGTATTTGTGTATGTTCTCGTTACCTCGGCCGTTAGCCTGTGATCTTGAAATTAGCTTTTGTCACCAAGGCTATTGGGCTGCGTTATTTTTAGGTTCGAATTGATCTAAGTTTGGTACATCACAATATTGCTTTAATGTTGCCTCTGACTGATTCCCAAGACGGTGGTCATGCCCATTTTAGAAGGGTCCGGAATCTAATCGGTATTATTAGTAAGGCCCTCTATAATCCCGAATTCGGACAAAATTTACTTCCATCTTAATCCCGGATATTCTAATTAGGGAACTCCATACATATAAAAGTCAATATCGTCCCGAACGAAATTTATTCTCAAAAACTATAATTACCGTACAATAACAACCTTTCGATTAATGTTGTAAAATCTTAGCTATGTTATTATTAAAAATTTTATTTTCTCAGCTAACAGTTATGTGTAATTAAGCTTAATGGTCTTTCTTTGGAAAGAAATAGCCTTGATAATGCATTTCAGCATAGGTACATATACTACATATATAGTCATACGTTGGACAAAAAATTCCCTGTGCTTTTTAGGACAACTATTGAGGTAAAGATGTGTATATACATTTGTTTTACCACCGGTATTCTAAGCTTTATGCAAAATTTTGTTACACTCTTAACTGCTAATTGAAAAAATGAATTTGGTAATACTAAGATATTCCTAGCAATAAACGAAAGGTTATCATTGTATTAAGATAATGATATGTTTTGGTAGATACTGTTTCTATTTAGATTCTACGCTATGCTTCTTCAAATTTTAGGCTATTTCTACTCTTCCAAGACCGCGTATTGTGTACATGTAATTAATTTGAGGTGTTTAGTAAAATAGTGTACGATTTCGTTCTCACATAAAGCAATCATGGTACCGTAGAATTTGTCTATCTGTCGTATGAATAACGTCTATTATCAAGTAGTATTTGCATATCTAAGACGCTATCTTAAATAAGGTTTCTCAAGCACGACAACACAATATCAAAACGTAAGTAACTTTACAATCTGAAAAACACATACGTTTCTGTGCGTTTACATTTTAGCAATATTTTACATAGTTAGGAAAATAAATAAAAATTTCTATCTGAATAAAACATTTGGATTGGCCAAATATTAAACAATCTTACAAAGCTTCAGTTTTAAAACATGCGATATTTTTTTGAACTTAAATAAAAAAGACTCTTCGGCGGCAATCAGAAGGAAGAATCGTACATCAATATTGTCATTAAAAGAAGAATAAAAACTTCCGGGATAAGGGATTTGTTTCCTTGATCAAATTTTATGTATTTATGATGTTAGTATCACAGAGGAGTTTTAAAATGCAAACAATTGGTCAAAACGATGAGTGTCTGTACTTTCTTATGTGCAGTTCTTGTAAGCCCGATAACTCTAATATTTCTTAATTTATTTCAATAATTGTCAATAATAATTCGATTTTGTGTATGTATTCATTGGGTCAATCAATCAGCAAAAGGAGTAGTGGTAAATATTCTTCTTTGTATGATTAGGCTTTCTTATCACTTTCAGCAAATGTTAGCCTTTTAGAAATTATATTATAATTTGCCATGATACTATCGTGAGTTTTATTTTTATAACATTGTTAAAAATGATTATATCTGAAAACAAAATATTTTTACTACATTCTCAAGTGATTGTTCTAAAATTAATCTCAGTTTGACGAGTATCATAAAATTTCCTTTAAAATGTTCGCGCGTTGCTGATTCAAGTGTCGTTAATTTAGATACATATCATCACTCTATCAGCAATAAAACAAACTAATCTATATTATTATATGAAATAAGGATATCTTTCTCTTTTCTATTCTCGTCAAATTTCGAATATAAACCAGACATTCTTTCAGAAATGCGAACACAAGCGTAGTAATAAAGCAATTATTACATATTAAATTTTTACCCAACTCATTTTAAGAAACAGGTACTATCAAACTACACCATTTTCGTATATTATACGTATCAAGAATTTATACACAATTGGTCGATAGTATTGAAGAAATACAAGAAATATCGAATCTTAATGATATTTGCACAAGATAAGTGTAATCCTTAATTCCCCACCTGTGAATGTGCTTGCCAAGTTTAGTCGATAACGGCAAATATTATATATATTATATATTTTTATTTTTTTTATGTTGTAAACTATTTTTAATTCAATTTTTTTGAAGGAGGGTTTTTATAACTGTGGAGTCTTGGTATCAAAGTAATAAATATGCATAAATAAAAATGACAAAATTATAAAACTATAATATTATCATAAAAATTCGATTGGCAAGAAAGTAAAGAAGTACATAGTTAGAACTTGCCATCACGGCGTCAAGCTATATCTGCTACAGAAAGTTTGAAACTTTTGATAGGTCGATACCAATTGTCAAATAAGTGTTACGTACCTATGACGTCGAGACGATAAAAGATTCAAAACCTCATAAACGAATTAAAAATCGAAACCATAATAGAGGCAGTAGCGCTGCTATTTATGTTGATCTGATCATATCAACATGATAATGACCAAAAGCATTTCACAAAATTTTTCCAGGATTTCTTAGCGGTAAATAAAATACATTTTTTGTCCTCAGTCAAACGATCTCAATTCAATTGAGAATTAGTGAGAAATCGCCAATAAGAACGCTTTCCCTGGATAGGTTAATCTGCATGTTCGAAAAATATTCGTAACTACATATCTCGGAGTTTAAATTTTAATAGTAAAATTAGATTCCCCAGTCAAATTTCTTAATTTATATTCATATGAATAAAACTGAGTATAATTTCTTTTTGATTTATTGTGGAAATATCTCTGGTTATGTACTTTTAGTAACACGGTTCATTCAGTAATTATTTCTAAAATACGTATCCAAAATAATATCACTTTATACTGTGGATAATTTTGACCTGGGGTAACGATATTGCTGAATGCCTAAAAATATCAATACACGAAAGCCAGGAGGTTTTTAATTGGGTCATGTTCGTGTAATTTAAAATGTCATTATTTTCCTTTAGTCGTTTTCATTTAGGTCTTATTTTTTATGTTAGTATGCGTTCACCATGCCCCCCTCCAAATGTATGTATAATACATGCAGTTTTTCCCAAAATATAACCAATCATCCCGGTTTCATATTTCAATTGAATTTTTCCGCTTACCTATAAAAGAAAGAACAAATTTGGCACTTTTTATCGTAAAATTTTTACGTTTTAGCCCATAACCTTTTCAAAATATAGTTTTGTTAACCCTTTTGCATCACCGCTCAAAATGCGCGATGTACTCAAAAATCCGACGCGGTCAACTGATCGCCTGTCCATAATACCTTGCGTCGGCAAGACTTTTATTGTTTGTTCTAATGAAAAAGAATGTTACAGGATTACCAAAATTATTTATTTTCCTCAAACTGTTCGCGCGGATTATTCCGCTCTTGGTGATAAGACAGAGTTTTTGTTCGCGGATTATTCCGTTGAATGATGAAAAAGGGTTAAACATTTTATAAATAAAAACATAAAATAATTATAAGAATTAAGGAATTTTATAATATTTTGTACAATATCATTGATATTTTTTTTACTTTGGCAGATCTCTGATATTTGTTATTTGCTAAATTTTATTGCTTTACCACCTTTGCTTCAAAACGTTCATGAGTTATGTCTTATTTCAAAAGCATTGTTATCTGACGTCTTTCAGACCTGCAATTTTAACAATAGGACTCAGATCAAGTGTGTAAAAACAGGCCAAAATCATTACGTTGCCCCGTTCGCTTATAGCTGTTAGTTTATAGTGCTTTGGATTAATTTTAGCCCGTCGTACAGTACAGATGATGTCTGAATATAAAATGTTAAATTTTGATTCATCATGAGAGGGCTCCACGAAGTTTGCACCACAGCGAAAGAAATTTATTAGACCGAAAATACCATCTAATACATGATAAATTGGTCCATCAATTGGTCAGTGATTAGAAAGGTATAAAAAAAAATGTTAAACATTTTTAAAGTCATGGTACCTCATATGATGATTAAAACAAACAATAAAGAAAGTCCATAGGTTTTCCAATGCTGATAATTGGTTAACACATACGCGAGACAACTGGGTATAAGGTTTTCATACAACCCACTTTATTTTGTTTTTAATAACATAGTATAGCATAGTGATAGTTTATATCTATAAGAATTCTGCGAAGATAATGATATCGTATAATAAATAAAATCAATCACATCTTGTTTTCAAGAAAAATAGAGTTAAAAAACACAATAATTTATGAAAAATTATGAAAAAATCATGGGTTATCCAAGGAGCTGGTAAAGTGGTTCAAATCATAACTTAAACGTTTTATTTGTAGACTAGTGTAACTAATCATAATATTGTATTATTGAAAAGTATGTCTAACGTTACTACCTTAAGGATACATTCGCATTTAGCAATCCTCGTCGCCAGGGGCGTATTAACGAATTTGCCGCCCGTAGGCAGGCAACAAAGTGCCGCCTTTTTTTCTTAATAAAAATCTGTTTTGTAATTTTAAAAATTGAAAAATATGTAATGTAATAAATTAAATCTCCTTTTAATTTTTATTAAGATTTACAAAACAAAAAATACATTTTTCAAATATTTCAAGAAATAAATCACAAGTCATTTCGCGCTTACTAATGTACATTATGAATGTACATTTTTACGGCGGACTTTTTCAGCAAATCTATCGATGATTTTGTTCAGATCAACTTTTTGTAAAGTTTCCTCTTCAATACACATTATAGCCAAAGCATTGAGTCTTTTCTCAGTCATCGTCGAACGCAAATAAGATTTGATACGTTTCAAAATCGGCGCCTTTATTTTGGTCGAAACCATGTTTTGCTATGTGACTGCGTGTAGCTTCATTAACTTCCCACATAGCTGGATCGCCATCAAAAACAAACTGTTCCAAAACAACTGGAACAGTTGGAGTTCGCATTTCCACGGTTTTAGTGACCATTTCCTCGGTACATTCATTATTGTTCGTAATAATCCTATTAAATTAATAATATGTTAAAATTCTTGAATTAAACAGACCAATACTTATGACAAAAAACAACGATCAAAGTTTGTGCAAACTTCAAAACTATTTTCAAATACTATATAAATTAAACAACATTAAAAAATACAAGTTTATTTCGCATTACGACTTGTTTACACAAAGATTGAACGTGTTTATTGAAAAATTGAACAAGAAAGAAAACGTTGTTACTCTGCATCTGTTTTTTCTTGAACGGTGACGGTGATTTCATCGGAAAAGTCAAGCTCTTTTATTGACGATTTGAAAAAGTCGTTAATTTTTCGCGATGAATCAATATCTTTTTTCAATTTCTCTTCTTTCTCTTTTCTTAATTTAGAATACTGATGCCCGCTTAGTCGCTGTCTACCATTACTCATTTTGAACAATTTAAATAGTTTGGTACAGTGGACGAAAACATACGAGATGAGGTTAGGTTATAGTATTTCAGTTACAAACGTTCTAAAACTGCCGGACGTATATAGTGACATTTGCTGACTTAACATAGTGACTTAATATAGTTTCATTAAAATGACGTCTTTTTGAAATGATTGTTTAACGCAAAATTAAATGAAATTAAAAAAATGTGTATCTTTACATTTTTATTAATCAAAAAGTTTTTGAATAATTGAAACATGATTGAAAAAAAATGGGCGGCAAAATCTTGCAAGATTTTGCCGCCGTAAGCACAGACCTACTTTGTCTATGCGTAAATCCGCTCCTGCTCGTAGCATGTATAAGTGTAAACTACAACGAAAATTGTGCTTTTTCAATATATGTTGTACCTTTTTGGCATGCTATAAATTTTGGTTATGAAATATATTTTTAATAACGTTGCAGCGTATTAACAAACTTACATTGAAAAATATATCACTTTTATATATATACATATATCTTACCCTTTAATTGGTATATAATAAAAATATCTATGTATTTTTTATTCGTCAAAATTTTTAATTTAAAGTCTAGCAAATAGTGACACACGCTGGCCTCTGGGGTAAAAATGTTTATTCTCCTCGGATAATAAATAAGTTTTAATGGAAATTGCTGTAATAATTGTTACAGTTCGAACTTATCATTGAGTGTATGGACATAGGTGTAATATCTTCTGTTAAAGTTTCATTCTCATATCATTATAAGAAATTTATCCTTTCGCAATTTAGCTCAGATATTATCCAATTATCGGATATTTACGCGTGCTTTAATTACGTGTTTATCCATATCGTTCCCATGGAAATGAAATGCACGGTGCATTACATAACTTCCGGGTAAAATCCATTGAACGCCTTCTTCCACCCCTCTGTTATTCCACTATCAGCCCAATTGGTTGGAGCACCGAGCCCCCTTATAAATGCAAATTTAACGACAACACTGCTATGCGATAGATCACTCCGAGGGAAAAATCTTGTGGAAACGACGATAAGGATGTACACCTACACCACCTTGAGGTTTCTGATTTCGCTGCTAATGATATCTTCATTGGGGCGGAAATCTCAACGCCACCGAACTGAGAGCTTTGCTGGAGCGGTCGAAAATCATCATAATAAAAAATGTAGGAGATCTCCTCCCCGAGCCGCGTGATTAGCCTTAATTTTGATTTTCTAGAAAATCTGCGAATTAACTGCACGAAAGCACCGCGGCATGCGCACGAATTGGCTGAACGATAATTGCATTTTGTGAATATTCCCGGCGGGATACCATGACCAAGTGGGACGGGGTTTTGGTGCGATGTGGTCCCCCGGGGCACCAGAGCCCCAGATATTTTCATATTGATAACGCAATTAGTTTTATTTGACATCGTGACGATCGCGTAACCGCTGTACGTAGGGTCGGTAATGTGACGCGGAGGGTAGTTTTGTCCTCAACTGTCAAGTAATTACCGCGGTAGGAAATTTGATTTGTCCATCATTGAAGCAACACACCCCGAGGCTCTTTGGGTTGGAAGCTCAAAGGTCAATTTAGGGACTTAATGTTGGATGGCTTAGCAGTTAAGAAAATTGGTTTGGTATGACACAAAAATTGCTCATTAAGTCGACTGAGGGAATTGCTTACGACTTCCAGCCGCTGGCATCATCATCATCAGGAGGGTTAGACGACGGAGCGGCCTCAAGGGTTAGAATTTTTAACATTCAATTATGCGGCAAGGCATTTCAGGATATTTCCTCCGGAATTGGGTTAAGCACGGCGCATACAAAAGGGTTTCGCGCTGAGGGTACGCACGGCATGTAAATACGCGTTGAAGGCATCATTGGCTGAAGGGTGGGCGAGCCAGACGCGAGGCTGGCTCTCTGTTGGTCTATCGCTCCGTCATCAGCCAGTTTATTATGCATGGGTAACGCTAATGGAAACAATAAAACCCGATGCCAGTACCCCTCATTCACCGCCCCCGTGTAAAGGGTGCGATTATTATTAGTTTGGCTTCAAGTGCTCTCCATTCCGTCGAGTATTTGTTATTACTTCCCGTCGAGTGAATTGACATGGGCTTCGAAGTGATGCGATTGGTGATGGTCTCGACCCCGACAAGGTTCTTGCGTTAAATTATTCCTGCAGTGTGATCGGGCGTCTACCATTTGCATAAAATTACTTTTGCAGCGATTTCCTGCTTTTGGTGAATTTTCTAACGAACACAAAGGGAACTGTGAAGACGTACGCCCAGCTAGCCCTTTGCCAGAAATAATTAGGCAATCTTAAATTTCCCAAGAACTTGAATATTTTGATTTGGTTATGGCTTTAAAAAATGTTTCATAAATAAAATATAAATGTTCACAGTAGTTTCAAAGTCTCAATATTTACAATATATTTCTCAGTTTGACAATACTTATTTTATATTTTTCGGTAATTTACTAAATTCTATTTACTATAAGTGCAAAACGATAGTTGGCCTCCCGTTTGACCACATTTTGTATTATTTATGAACTCGTAGATAATTTATTATTTATTATTTTTTATAATAAAACATATTTAATTATCTTTTATTCTTTACTGCAACTTTTTTATATTATGTTTCTTTTTTCTTCGCTTTTGTTTTCAATCCTGTATCTAATTAGGGCTACCAGTTGTTTTTTTAGCAAGATCATGTTCATATTCTACCCTATGTATTTCGCATCGTACGTGAAAAATTAATACAACAATATTTGTACAGAATTTCCTGATCTTTACTTTTATACAAATAAAGTACTGGAATAAGTAGTAATGGGGAGTTCCAAAATGAAAGTACATATGTTTTTAGTATAAGCCATTTGTACCTAATCGTGCCATAAATTCTGTCACAACTTTAAAGATGCATAAAATCTAAACAATAAAAGATAATATATTTATTCCAACGAAATTTATTTTAATAAGATATTGTTAATTAATTAATTAAAGCTTTACTGGAAATGACCTCCTTTAGATTTTATACAAGCTTTTAAACGTTGTGGCCACTGGTCTATAGCGGCACGCACGGTATTCAACGACATTTCATTTGCTGCTTTCACCAACAATTTTTTCAGACTGTCCAAATTGCGGTGGGGAGTTCTACAGGCCTTGTTCTCTAACTCTGTCCATAATGCATAATCCAGCGAATTTAAATCTGGGCTCCCGGATAGCCAATCTTCTTGTGCAATAAAATCAGGAATGTTGTTGCGAAGCCACTCCTGTGTGCTTTTTGCTTTGTGAGCAGGAGCAGAGTCTTGCTGGAAGGACCCAATGTTGTCCACCGAAGAGAGTTTGCGATAAAGGTTTCACAACACCTTCCAGCACGTTGGTTTGATAAACCGCCGCACCGGTTTTGACACCTTTTTCGCAAAAATGGAGTGTTGTGACACCTTTATGGGATACACCCCACTAAACCATTACAGAAGCTGGATGATGGCCTCGGTGCACCCTGGGAACCGTTTTTTTAGCTTCTTCTGATGATGTTGCATAAACCTTATCATTTTGTTTATTAAAAACTTGCTCCACAGTAAACATTTTTTCGTCGGTAAAGTGGATGTTCTCATGACCATTGGTTGCGTGCCAAAGCAAGAGACTCTTGCATCTTTCCAATCTTATTTCCTTTAACCGTGGAGTCAACATGTGGGCTGTTGACCGACGATAAGCCTTCATATGAAGATCATCTCGAATGAGTCTACTCATCGATCTTGTGGAGATTTCCAACTCCCTCGACAAAATTTTTTGTTTGCGCTGTGGATTTCTACGGATGCGCTCTCGGACAGTTTTGATGGCACTGACTGTTCTAACGGTACGTGGACGACCGGTCCTTGGTCTATCATCTATGCCTAAGGTTTCATTGAAACGTTCTATGGCACAATAAATGAATCTTTTTGTTATTTTTAGCGGTTTATACAAATTCAAAATTTCAGAAGTATTTTTTCCACACTTATGGAGTGCTATTACAGCGATACAATTTTCTTTTACTCCCCACTCTATGATTACAATTCAAAGACTGTCACCAAACTGATCGGAATATTACGCCGTACAGTTCATTTGTTACAAAGTGCAACATAACAGTACAATTCCAGGCTAATTTCTGAGAAAGCGTGCATTAGAAATTGTGTGACAGAATTTATGGCAAGACTAGGTATATACAAATATGGTAAAAATAAAGAGATGCCTTTTGGTATCTGAAAATTTGAATTTATTTAAAACAAACTCCAAATATAATCAGTGTCTAACAATTTTTCAATTTTATATGCAAGCAGCGATGAGTTCGACTCAACTTCGTTTTTTGTAGTGCAAATTTGTTTTTAAAAATTAGTTGGAAAAAGCAACTATTACTATTTCATTCTTCGTCTTTAAAAGTAATATATGGATAATATAAACGTATTTAAAGCAAACAGAAGAGCAAAATAACAAAAACACATGTGATAGACTATAAACAACAAATTAAGAAAAGAATTCTTTTCTCCAAAAAAACAAATGAAACTATATGTTTTCTATGTGCCTATATGTATTGATTTACTGTTATGTTTTTTTTATTAAAATTTATTTATTATGACAATATTTTATTTGATCTTGTATTTCTACCTTTAGTCATACTGTTAGTAATTTAATTATGTGTTATTTTATTTTATGCGATAGATTTAACTTTACTTTAAGTTACATGTATTATATTAAATTCGCTACATGAAATTGAGCACTTTAACTCTTGTTTACCATGAGAATGGCAAAATACTATACTAAGTATTTAGTTAAGTCACTTAAAACTTAATGATTATTAAAATTTCCATTTTTGTGAATTTCATTACGTTATAGTATCTGATGTATCGTGAAATCAAGAACCTCACATTAGGTAGTATTCTTAACTATTTATATATATTTGTTATATTTTCGACAAATACATATATATATTTTTTGTTGTTATAACACAAAACTGCATTGCGATAATTTAAATAATAATTATACGTACCTTTATCAATCTATTCCACTTTAATAATCCAAAAAGGATTGAAAATTAATGAAACTATAATAACAATATACTTAGCAAATAGCAATAACATAATATTATTTTTCATGTTTGCTTTTATTATATTTGATCTGCTGAACGGTCCTTTTTAAAGTTATTCTTTCGTAGATAAAACAAATAGACAGATGTTTAAAATAACTAAAATTCCTTAAATCGATTTTTTTTTTTACCTTGGCCAAGCTTTTTAAAATTTCATAAATTACACATTATTGCCGATAAGACGTCTAAAAAACAATTTTTTGCAAATAAATAATTCCTGCAACAAAAATAATCTTAAATCTGTGATTGATTTTTTTAGGTAGACTTTATATGAAATGTTACTTACCTGATAAAACATTTTCGGGAAATGTGTGATCCCAAAATTCATGTTAGAGGTACACACCAAAAATGCAAGAAATATGAAACATAAACTCCCGTACTCGTACAATCCTTTGATCATTTACAATATCAAAACGCGGTTTCTCGTAAAAACCACAATGTGTTCTTGTAATGATAGGGAATACAATATCAAATTTATTCTATATATTGTAATATTTTTTTGTAGATACTGCATTTCTGCTCAAAGCATTTATCCTTGGGTATATTATAATAAATATTATATACTATTGTACTTATGTGTTAAAAAATGAGAGAGCTGATCATTATTAAAGTCTTATTATTTATCATACCTCTCATGGGATATTAAAAGAATACTTTAAATATCCTTCATCAGTTAGTTGCGAAGTACAGAGTGAATAAGATGGCAGTGGATAAGACATTGGTACGAAAGGAATGCAACGCATCGGTTGCTTGTAAAAATTTATATCGCACGTTGGGAAGTGAAGTTGTAATTTGGTTGAGATCTGCCAAAAACGGTTTATCAAATTTCGTTTCGGAGATTTGAGTCTCAAAAGAGATCGTCAATCTGGGCGGCCATCCAAGGTCGATAAAGGCGGTCCATGTTGGGGTTGGTGACTAACCCACATCTAACCTCTAGACCAATTGTAAAGGAATTAGCCATCCACCATTCGACTGCTGAGGAATACCTTATAAAACTGTGTCAAATGTTTTTTTTAAAATACAGCAAAATTTTCCCGCCCACCCAATATATTACAAAAATGATTTTTTAACAAACGTGCTATGATTTGGTCAGTGAGACCGCAACTAAGAAGGCTAATAGTAGCAACATGTAATAGTAGCATTGGCCCCAAAATAGGATCTTCACTTCATTATATATATTAATTTGTTGCCATGTAGACCGTATAGTTTCTCAATCGATTTTGACTAAGCGTGGCTCTCATATCCACTGTTCTTCCTTACTTCAAAATCATGAAAACCCAATATTTCTTATGATTCTTTCTTCTTTTTTATTGATGGCTTATAGAGAATTTTATACAGCTTGTTGGCCGTGTATAAAAATGACGTGGGTTATCCGAGGGAATGGGAAGTGAATTGCACCAGAGATCGGAAAAAAAAATATTTTATTTTCGGTGGGTAGTTCGCTGACCGATACTCAGTTTTCGATCTCGGAGAAAGTGGTGAGGTAGTTAGCCTGCAAAAAGGTCCTAAGCGAATTCGTCGTGTCGTGTCTACGCCGCCATCTGAGACTTTATAATATTAGTCGGAATAAAACAATTCTTTAGTTGCAAATTTGAGTATTCTTTCGAATCCGCCTTCCTGTTTTTTCAATTTGCGAATAATTTATAAAATCTTTCAAAATAATTATAATCATTCTGGAATTTTCCAATCAATAAAATTGATTAGGCATATATTTTTGAATACCAAATACCGATAATTTTTCTACCGAAAATTGCTTTTATTTAAGCAATGGTAATTTATGGACTACGAATTTAAAAATACTCAGCTAGTTTGCAATTTTTTTATTAGTCAAATAATAATTCAAAGGCTACAAATTTCATAATTTGTTTCTCAAGAAATGGGTAATTCTTAGACCACAAATTTTAAAATACTCAGATAGTACAAAATTCGAAGTCACTAATGTTTTATAACTCACACAAACGGTAATTCGTAGGCCACAATTTTTCTATTACTGATATAACGAATTTTGTAATATCTATTTGCGGATTTGTGCTGTGATTCGATGTTAATATTGTGATATGTGAAATTAACATATCCGAAGTCAAAAGTTTCATAGTTTCATAGATTCATTCTGATATTTAATGTGTGACTTCTGACTTGGTGG